>ML685919.1:775127-865400 GCA_007922175.1 Pelusios castaneus
TGGCAACCGGTAACGAGTGGAGTGCCCCAGGGGTCGGTCCTGGGGCCGGTTCTATTCAACATCTTCATTAATGATCTTGATGATGGAATAGACTGCGTGCTTAGTAAGTTTGCGGATGACGCCAAGTTGGGGGGAATGGTAGATACTCTGGAGGGCAGGGACAGGATCCAGGGAGACTTGGACAAATTGGAACACTGGGCCGAAAGAAACCTCATGAGGTTCAACAAAGACAAGTGCAAAGTCCTGCACTTAGGACGGAAAAATCCCATGCACTGCGACGGTCTGGGGACCAATCGGCTAAGTAGCAGCGCTGTAGAAAAGGACCTGGGGGTTATGGTGGACGGGAAGATGAATATGAGCCAACAGTGTGCCCTTGTTGCCAAAAAGGCCAATGGCATATTAGGCTGCATCAGTAGGAGTATCGCCAGCAGATCGAGGGATGTGATAATTCCCCTCTATTCAACACTGGTCAGGCCGCATCTGGAATACTGTGTCCAGTTTTGGGCTCCCCACTACAGAAAGGATGTGGACAAATTAGAAAGAGTCCAGCGGAGGGCAACAAAAATGATTAGGGGGCTGGGGCACATGACTTATGAGGAGAGACTGAAGGAACTAGGCTTATTTAGTCTACAGAAGAGAAGACTGAGGGGAGATTTGATAGCAACCTTCAACTACTTGAAGGGGTGCTCCAAAGAGGAGAGAGCTAGGCTGTTCTTGATGGTAACAGAGGACAGAACAAGGAGCAATGGTTTCAAATTACAGCTGGGGAGGTCAAGGTTGGATATTAGGAAAAACTTTCTCTCTAGGAGGGTGGTGAAGCATTGGAATGGGCTATCTAGGGACACGGTAGAATCTCCGTCTTTGGAAATTTTTAAGGCTTGGTTAGACAAAACCCTGCCTGGGGTGATTTAGTGGGAGTGGTCCTGCTTTTTAGCAGGGGGTTGGACTAGATGACCTCGTGAGGTCGCTTCCAACCCTATGATTCTATGATTCTAAGTATCTGAATATCTATTTGTCCTTTGTCAGGTATGCTGGGTGCATAAGTGAGTGGTGCTTTAGCCAGACACAAAAGTTCTTCGTGTAATACCGTTCTGTGTCACTCCTACTGTGTTCTAGTGTGATCTCCATCTGGCTTTCAAACTGTAAAGTCCTTTAGGGTAAAACCTGTGTCCACAGGTGTCCACTACAATAGTTTCTCAGCACACTGAATCAGTGGCTGACTGGTAGCCACTTAAAATGATTGCTATTTAATTTTGTAGAGCTTGTGCTTTGTTTCCTGAGGTTTAAGTAGAGCTATACAAATAACATAGCTGAAGAATTATGACAAAAGAAAAACTAAGTAAGATTTAGGCGCAAACAGAGTGTATCTGAATGTATCTTAGAAATGTGTGTTTTTGGGTTCATTTGCAGAAGATGTGTGGCTACAACTTCAGGAAAAAGCTGTAATATTAAAATAATTTTAAGTGACTAAATGCAAGTGATAATCAAATTTAGAGTAGATAGCACTTTGCAGTCATTAACTAATGAGCTGCCCACATGTACCTCTGATAGATAAGTAAGTAATATCCCCCTACTGCAGAGATAAGCATTATGAGGGAAACAGTTTGTCATTTGAGCATTGCCAGGAGCCAGATTCTCAGATAGTATTAATCCATCTAGCTCCATTGACTTTAGTGGAACTCCACTGCTTTATAATGTGCTAACAGAAGATTTGGTTCTGAGAGTCTTGTCTTGTGGTTGGTCCATTTTGAGAAAATATATGTCTAGTTCCTGGTGCATTTAGTCAACACTTATCATGGTACAAGGAATGAAGGGTGGAAGTCTGCACATGAGCCTTGGTGTGGAAGAGGAGTTAGAAAAGTGCATTGCTGATGTCAAACATCAAACGGCATTCTTAGCTGCTATGAATGCCGCATGGAGCTAACCCAGCTGGGAGCTATTCCATCTCTTTCTGGTAGCTGAGGCATGCATTCCTGTCTTTAGAAAGAACACTTGCTCTGCGTCCCACAGGACATATGTTCTTCATCCTTTGCAGTCAGTTTCACAGAGCCTCCTTCTACTGAGTTTTTGTTGCAAATTTTATTACTTGTTTTTTTATTTTTGTCATTTTGTTTGATTTTACAGTTGCTTAGCTATATATCTTGCTGCCTACTAATGTATTCAGCTTTCCTTATTCATATGGGCCTGCTGAGGCATGAATTAATACAGATACAGAGAGAGACTTGTTGAATGATGTTGTAGTGTGAATGGTTTCCGCTAATTGGCACCTGTTTCCATTCCATTTCATTTTCTCCAAGTGAACACAGTAATGGACTCTCCCTGAAGGTGTTGGAGGAAAATTAAACAGCGAGTGCTTCCCTCCCTTACAACCTCGTGTGAAAAGAGTGACTCTGTTGTCCTCCTTTCTGTGCGTGCTCAACTCCCATTAGCATTAATAAAGAGTTAGGAACTGCCTGTGCTTGGATGGGCACGTGTTCAGCGTACAATGTACCCATAGCCCCTGCATGTTAGAAGTCCTTATCTTTCATTTCCATATTGCTGGTGTCAAGTGAAAAGCTATTTTGCAAGCAAATCCACTCCTTCTCTCATGGGTGTTTTCTTTCTCTCACTTTCCTCTGAATGAAAACTGATTTACAATGAGACAACCCTGAACTAACAAAGGAGATGCTTTGGGAATTTCTGCTTGCTGAGAGGGAGGAATAGACTTCTCACCTCCCACACTACCACCCTGACCTTTCCAGGTTTATTTCCTGTGTCTGCAGGGTGAAAATGAACTATCCTGATAATTCCATATGTTCTCTGTGTAAAAAAACTGACAGCCAGGATTGGCTCCTTAATTTATAAAGCCATACAGGATGTAGGATATTTTAGAGCATACTGTATGTAGCAAAGCTTTCATAAGTTATACAAAATAAGAACAAAAACAAATCTACTATATGACCTATTTATACATAATCCCATGGAGGGATGCTAATGACAACCTAAACCATGAGAACCTCCTGATTCAGGGACCATGTCATTGATAGCGCCTAGGTACAGATTTAAAACTCTAGCCCTGGATTTCCTTTTGGTTGTGGATTGAAGCCCAAACTCTTCTGTTGTAACAACATATCTTTCGCTGTGTGAATGTCACTATTTTTTTTTCATTACCGTAACAGCTGGTCTCTGTATCCCCAGTGACTGAGGTCAAAAGGTCCCTCTATGCCTGCATGTGTCCCTTACAGTCATTTGTGGTATGTTTTAGGACCACAGTTTCTCCCATGCCCTCTTTCTGTGACCTTGGCTTGGCTAGATTGGTGGATTCCTCCTTTCCAGAAGGCAGGGCCTTTATAGTCATCTGGGTGTCAAAGGCAGCACCTGTTCCTTCTCTTAATATTAAGGCATAAATCCAAATGACAGTTATAGGATTTACAATGTGCTGTTTATTTAAGAAAGAGACAAAGAAAATTATTTACTGTATGCTCTTGTGGCTGCCTTTTTGGGAAATAGCACTACTGTGGATCAAGAAACATACATTACAAAGATTAAATGGTGACAGTTGTAATTTCATGTGCAAATCCACTTCTGCTTTTTTCTTGTTTTTTCCTCTGCATTCCAGAGTCTGCTCATAAAAGTCTGCTCTAGGAAAAACAGTGTCCTCTAGTCTCCCAAAACATCTGGGTCACTTCTCTCATCAGGGGCTGCCCCTATCTATGGAGGTTAGTCTCCTTGATTTTTTTATCCCAGCTTCTTCTAGGATTGGTTTCACAAAGTATTGTCTCCAATCCGTGTTATGGAAGCATATTTGAACTTAGTCCTCCTAAGCCAATACTTCCTCCCTACAGTGAACTCATAGCAGCTTTCATGAGATTATGAATATGAAGACCATGTTAATGATATTTAGGGGTATCCATCCAGGACAGTTATCTCAACACATAAAGAGAATATACTCTCTAGCCATAATCCGTGAGGGTGCAGACAGTTTGTAAAATGCATATCAGTTGTCCTTCATGGATCCATTATGTTGTATTGCTAACCTTCATGATTTCATTGCAAGTCTTGTGATATTGGATAAATTACTTAAAGGCCCAGCTCACAAAGAAAAAAGCTGAGATTCTCATGTAGTCATTTATTAAAATAGAAGTCTCTGTCCTTATGGTTGCAGAGGAAAGCTTTAGAAGGTGATCTAAGTGACCCTAAAGGCTCAAACCCAGAAGGCAAATAAAAATAACCTCAAATGTATTTTTCTTTTTTTTTTAAAAAAAAAACAACAAACCACACTCATTTTTAAACCAGTCTTGTGATTTTGTGGGGCCTGATTTATAGCTTCTAATGTTTTGGGTTGCTAAAACTGCTTATGGTCAACTGTTTAGAAGGTTAAATGTTGACCATAAACTCTGTGGGGCAGGAAAGTCTCTTCATTAGACTGGTACATAATATGGTACAATAGACTGGTACATTATACCACAGTATGACCCCAGTCCCTGATAGAAAAATGTAGGTGATATGCAATATAAATATAAATCTACTCTTTTTTATTACAGGTATATACAGCACCTAGCAAGAGTGGGGCCCTGCCTGGGGCCTCTAAACATCATCACAATGCATATAATAAACAGTAATATTTAGTAAATAACTATGCAGGTACTTTTAAAAAGCAAACTTGTAATGTAAAGTAGTCTGTAACAACATCTTTTGGGCACATCAATGTCACTGTAAATTGCACATCTTGGAAGGTGCTTTCGTCACAAAGAGCTGTAAAACTAGGGGAATTTTTCAGAAGCATCAGACTTAAAACATAAATCCATTTAACCTTTCACTTTGTCTTCAGGATATTATTGCTATATACTGACTGAAGAATGGGTCCTATCCATTACAAATTCATGAGCTGGTGGAATTGTGACATCAGAGGTCGATTCCTTCCTTCCTGTTCCCAGTTTTTCTGCTCTATCCTCTCATTAGCCTGTAAAAAGCTCAGAGATGATTGGCCATCAGCGTTATAGTACTTAATGTTTTGTTGTTACACAGGATTGTTCGCAGATCATTTAGGATATATTGGGCTTTGAATTCTAAATCTGAAGATGGAGTCTTATTGCACCTCTAATGGCCATTACCAATCTTAGTAAGTCAAAATTGTTGCAACAATTGGAAGAACATTTCAGTGGAAATGTAATTCATTCAAGCAAGTTTTAACAAGGACCTGCCCTTTCCTAATTCACCTTCTCCTACTTGATTATTTACTGAAGGTCTAATGTTGACTTTACAGTTATGTTGAAATGATGAATTAGAATAATGATAGGTCCATGCTACCACTGATGCAATTCTGTGAATCTTACTGAAATATACAGGAAAGAAACACTGGTTGTTTGTTTATCATTATTTGCATTGCAGTTGCTTCTAGAGTCCTAGGCATGCTAGAGCCGGGTTGTTAAAAAGAAAACTGGGGGGGGGGGGTCATTTAAAGAACGGGTGCCCCCCGACCTCCCTGTTTGGAGTTGGTCTGTGCTTGCCTGGTTTTCTCTGCTTGGAGCCAGGTTGCCTCTTGGGGTCCTGGCTTCCCCTTTCCAACTGGGCTACAGTCCCGGTTCCCAGCTCTCCACCAGGAACTCAGAGGCTTCTCCAAGCTCCTTGCTCCTTTGGCTCCTGGCTCCCCACTGGGTGGCATCTGTGCCTGCTGTGGGAAGCTGAGAGCCTGGCGGGGTCGGGGGGAGGGAAGCTGTGTTCCTAGTGGAGCTGAGAGCCCTGCTAGCTGCCATGTTCCTGCGGGGGGTGGGGAGCTGAGTTGGGAGTGGGGTGCAGCCATGCTCCTGGGAGAAGGTGAGAGACGAGGAGCCTAGGGGGCAGTCCAACTCCCAGGCTCTCAGCGCCCCCTACACTGCCCCTCTTAAATAGATAGAAGTGCTCCGGGCGAGGATATGCACCACTGACAGAAGGAGAGTAGTGGGTACATGCGGGTCATGTGGCTGTAAGTCAATCTCTAATGTAAGTCGACTTCAGTTTTTGGTGTAAACATGCCCATATTAAAGCCACACTACCTTGTCTGCATTGAGATGTTAACACATGTATTAGTTAACATTTTCCATGTCCTAGACAAGAATCAAAGTGACTTGTCTTAAGATCAGTCAGGAAGTCTGTGGCAGGCAAAGTTGTTGAACCCAGATCTCTTAAGTCCCAGTTTAGTTCCTTAAACACAAGTCAATCCTTTCTCAGTGCTAGAATGCTATATTCCTTGTTATTTCAGTCCCAAGCAGAAGCCATCAATTGTACTGAGCTGTGTAATGACTCGGTGATCGAGGGAAATATCTTGTGGGTTCACTAAGCTAATTTTCCCCTGTGACCAAAATCAGTAGTTTGAATCCCGGCTGCTAGTGATGAAAGGGCAGTACATCAACTCCCCACACAAATTATACTTCTTAGACTTAACAGTGTCACTTTAAAGGACACTATAAAGTAGTACAAGTGCAAAATCTGACCCTCCCTCTGGGTAGAATCTGATGGGAAAAAAATTCAGTTTTTAAGTTTATTCTTACTCCTGGCTCTTTTAAAACCACTGTTGTTGTCAAGCAATTAAGAATAAAACAGCGCACTCTGTTTAGGCAACACGAGTCTAAAAAACCCAGTAATTAACTGAAAATGCCTGAAAAAGATCATCTTTGCCAAATATAAAAGGTCAAAAATGATAATTAAATATGACTTTTGTTCTCAAGTATTTGAGAGTAATAAAAGAATAAAAACGGAGTAGCGAAAACGAACTATGAAAAGTGGTTTATGCCCAATTAATATTCCGTCAGGATAGGATGTGGGGGGTCGGGTTTTTTGTTTTGTTTTCGTTGTAGCAAGAGTTAACAGGTGGATTAGAGTTCTTTTTTTATGATATGTATGTGTGGTGGAAGCAACGCCCTGTGGGAGAAACATGAAAAATGAATGGATTTAGAGTCCTGAATGAAGAAGGCTCAGAGTCATCAATCTTCTGGTGATGGTGGCATAGTCATTTTTGGTAGCCTCTGTATTCCTGGGGCAGCATGACAGCACTGCTTTATAATATGTTATATTTGATCATTTTTCTTGAGACCATCTCATGGAAAAAGTCATTTCTTATACTGGTTTCTGGTGAATTTGGTTAAAAAAAAAAAAAAATCCTGTCCCCTAACATTATTGCTGGTTTAGCATTGCTAAATATATTGTACAGGCAAGTAATAGCAGGCTGTTCCCAGTAGTCTCTCATAGCATTATTATTAATAATAATATTGAGGCTCAGATGTTCTCGTAATACATATGCTTTGGACCATCAAGTCGCCCGGTGGGGGAGAGGGGGCACAAAGGGGGACAGTGTGTTCTTATGTGATTACTGATCAAAAGAGAGCAGCCAGTTCTAAAATGGTGGGTGACCAAGGGAGCTGTTTCTTGGTAGCAGGAGAGTGGTGTCTTAACTGAGGGACTTGTCTACGTGCAGCTTTGACCCACTCGTTTCAAGATAAACAGGATTTGTGTACATTTTGGGTAGGATTCTGAAAGCTGCCTAGGTGATCTGGAGATTGATGTGAATTGGGTGTCTGAATACCTTTTGTAAAGAAGTACATTACACTAGGCAGTACCCTGATTCTGTGACACTATTTTCTCTATCAATTGAAAAGTGACCCGCTGCAGTACTTCTAGTTTCTCCAGTTGTACCTTTCAGGGACCAACACAGGGTTGTAAAGCAAAGAAATGCAGGCTTTGCTTGGTACTCCTTAAACATATACACTTAATCCCTATACGGCAAGAGAACTATGGGAAAAAACAGGAATGCAGTCTTTGCTTACAATCCACACCTTTCCTTGTGTGTGCCTTTGGGGTTTGGTCAGTATATTTTAGGGGGGCCAGATTCCCGCTCATGCTCAGTCTTCTGGTATTTGTGATCCATAGATCATATGGCTAGGAGGAATCAATGTTATCATCTAGTCCAGTGGTCTCCAACCCGTAGATCGTGATCTATTTCTGAACAGCATTTGCAGTTAAAACCTATGACCGTTGCACCATCTTATGGTGAAAGGTTGGAGACCACTAATTCTAGTCCATCTTCCTGCATATCACAGGCCATAGAACATCCCTGAAGTAATTCCTGTTTGAAGTAGAGCTTCTGTTTTAGAAAAACATCTAATTCTTGATTTCAAAATTGCAAGTGATAAGGAATTGACCATAGCCCCAGTTGGTACACTGGTTAATTACCCTCCCTATTAAAAAAATGTGTGTCTTATTTTCAGTCCGAATTTGGCTAGCTTCAAATTGCAGCCATTAGATCTCATTATATTTTTTTCTGCTAGGTGGAAGAGCTCATCCTCAAATATTTGTTTGCCTTTCAGGCACTTATAGAGTGTGATCGAGTCACCTAACCTGCTCTTTGTTAAGCTACACAGATTGAGCTCATTTGATCTTTCACTATAAAGCATGTTTTCCAATCTGTCTATTGTTCTCTGGGCTTTTTCAGCATCCTTCTTGAGTTGTGATCAACAGAACTGGGCACAGGATTTTGGTAGCAGGAATTCCTTACTGCTACATGACATTCCCCTACTTATAAATCCAAGGATTGCATTAGGTCTTTTGGCCACAACACTGCTCTGCACTGAGACTTCACCTTACCATGCCCCCAAATCTTTTTCAGAGTCACTGATTACCAGGAAAATGTATGTTGCTGATGGGGAGTCTCGCTTGCTACAGACAGAGTGTCCTGTTTGAACCCCAACATCTATTTTCATTTGCTGTTACAGCCTGACCTGATTCTGTGTCACACATTTCCCTGCATTTAATTTCCCCCTATTCTGTAAATTCTCCATCTTCAAAGTGTCTGAAGAAGGGGGATTTTCTCACACGAAAGCTCATGTGATAAATAAATTTGTTGTCTTTAAAAGTGCCACAGGACTCCTTGTTTGTTTTTTTTAAAAACAGTTTGTTATGCCTTTTCCTGCTTTTCTTCTTGTGCTGGGATTTTCCATGACCCACTACATGAGAAAAGGATTGTTGGCAGAGCATGACTGAAAATCAGTGGCCATACCTGTAGCCCAAACCCCGTTGTGCCAAGAAGGAAGGGAGTTCAATCCATTGATGATGGCCTTTTGATGGCTCTCTCTTTCAGAATCAGACACCTATGTCCTATTCCTTCTAACAGAAGGATGCTGATGCAGTTCATCATGGCTGTTATAGTATAAAAGTGAAACACATAATCATGTCCTCTCAAAATGGAGGCTGAAATAGATCAGGCTTTTCACAAACTGAGATATAGTCCCTGAACTGTCACAATGTGCTCAAATCCTATTGACCTCATAAATAATGTTAAACACATCTATTCGTTTGTAATATCTGGGTCTGTATGAGCTAAATAATTTTGAAGTGGTATTTCTTTTGCATCTGGGGAGTTTGCAGTCACTTCCTGGGCACGTTTTTCTTATTTGTGATGTGTATTATTTATGGTCTTTGACAGCTTTCTGGTGTCTTAACTTCAGACTTTGGATAATATTTTTTTTCTTTCTTTCTCCCCACCCTGCAGGTTTTCCTGTGAAACATTACAAGACCTAAACAAGCAACAGAAGTAAAGGTAAGTGTCTTCTCTCTTCATTAGTGTTATATTCTCTCGAGTTGCTGTCTTGTTTCCAGGACTGTTTTGCTGGTTTGAAATAATTCATTGAGTACATTGTGGTAGACCGGGGGATGAAAAGATTGCTGTATAAGGCATTTAAAATGGTAACATAGCATCTGAAAGTATGCATCTTCCACACACTAGGGACCGCAAGTACCAGGAAATCTAGTCCCTTACCAGAGCATAAGTAGTTTGTTTAAATTAATCAAAATTTCATAACTGTTTAAAAAAAATCAGTGCACTAGGCATGTGTGTCCAATGAAGAGTTGTCTACAAATGATGCAGTGATTGAGCTATGCTGATTATGGGAACACAATGAGAGAACCGTTTCTGTCACATTGCATATATACCTGACAGTGAAACAGACTGTACTGTTTGGTGCAGTATTATATTGGGAGAGGCCTGTGAAAAACAATTACCCCAGCAAATACACACACCATTGAGGTTTCATAACACAGCAGCTGTCAGAACACTATTGACTAGAACTAAAGCAATAAGAATAGTACTGTTCCAGAGGAGTAGCCGTGTTAGTCTATTGTAGAAAAACAACAGAGTCCTGTGACACTTTTAAAGACTAACAGATTTATTTATCGCATGAGCTTTCGTGGGAGAAAATCCCACTTCGTCAGACGCTTTGAAGAATAGTGCTGTTATTGAACTACCCCATGGAACAAACTGCGGCAACTTAAAACAAAAATTGTTTTCCACCTCTTTACCCACTGTGACTGTATGCACCACTGTATTCACTCCCTACACTCCATTGTAATAATCTTTGTACAAAATATGCCTTCTGAGGTATCGTTTGAAAACTAATAACTTGCTGGTCAATAATATCATGATGAAATGTGCGTAGCAACATTATATGTAAAGTTATAAACATATGCTGAAATTAGGTCTGAAATATGTTTATGGGACAAGTGTGGGTAAACTAGTTACTGAAAGACAAAGGGCAAGCTGACGCCAGTAATCCACTATCATCAAACTGTTAGGCAATCATCTAACAAATGGCCATTCTTTTGCAAGGAACAGGAGCAGAAACAAACAGGCCAGCATTTTAGCAAGCAGCCATACAGAATGTCTTTTACCACTGGATTCCTTGTCTCTGTCCTCACACTGGGAATGAACTTTACCTTAGGAAAATGCATTTGAAAGGGTAATTGAATGATAAAAGTGAGGGGAAAATACACCCCAAGTTATTTTTGACTATTCATCTCTTCTCTTTAAAAAAAGAAGACCCAAAAAATAAACAGCAGGTGAATTGGGGAGCACCTGGCCTGAGTGTTCGGTTGGCAATATTATTGGGAACATATGGTAAGGAACTTCACCTTGAACCAAGTCTAGTTTGTTAACTCTTAGTATTAGGAAGCATTTTATCTTTATTTCTTTTGTAACCATTTCTGATCTTAATACCGTATACTGGTACTCACTTAAAACCTAACCTCCTTGTAATTAAATAAATTTGTTTTATTCGTTAATAAAAATTAATCCAGTATTATGAACTTTGTGTGTGACTCCATTTAGGGTAGCAAACTATTATATACTGATCCCCTTAGAAGGGCAACAGACTTAATATATCTGGACATGATTTGAGGGGAAAATCCAGGGTGACCCTGTAAGTGGTACCCAAAGCTCGTGGAAGCAGAATGTGACTGATACTTGGTTTTAGGCAGCGGTTATACATATAGACTATGTCTACACTTAGAAACTTAGGTCAATTTTATTAAATCAACTTTAAGTCGACCTTATTAAGTCAACTTACAGAGTCTACACAAGACTCTTAAGTCGACTTAAAAATGACAGTTTGAAGTCAACCTAGAGAGTCCACACTAGACTCTCTAAGTCGATTGGTTAGGTCAAGGGGGACCAGAGGCTCCTTTGGAGCCTCCGCTCCCCCGGCTAGTGGGGCTTGTCCAGGAGAGAGCCAGCCCCATGGGGAGAGGAGGGGGGCTGGCTCTCTCTGAGACAGGCAAACCGCTAGCCCTCCACGGGGCTGGTTCTCCCAGAGAAAGGCAAGCCGCCACCAGCTCTCCTGACTCCCTTCTCCCCGGGACCGCTCAGGTCCCAGGGAGAAAGGAGTGCGGGCTCCCTTCTGGCCAGGACAGTGGGGTCCCGGAGAGAAGGGAGCCCTGCGGTCCCTCCTCCTGGACTGTGCTCCAGCGGATAGGGAAACCCTGGGGAAACCCCAGGGTTTCCCTATCAGTTGGAGCATGATCCGGGATAAGGGACCACGGGGCTCCCTTCTCCCCAGGATTCCATTGTTCTGGCCAGAAGGGAGCCCGCACTCCTTTCTCCCTAGGACTGTTCAGGGCTGGCAGCTTCCCGTTCTCAGGGTGAACCAGTCTGGCGTGGGACTCTCTCTCCCCAGGAAGAGCCGCAAACAGCTTCCCGGGAAGAAGGGAGCCCCCAGGGCTCTCCAGCCAGGGTTCCGGCAGGGAAGCCGCGGGTCTAGGGAGAAGAGAGCAGGGGTTCCCCAGGGGACAAGGAAGCCATGGTGGCTCCCTTCTGCCAGGGAGCTGTGCAGGGCTCCCTTGTCCCCCCCCCAACCCCGGGTCAACTTAGGGCATCTACACTGGCTAAGTTGACCTAATAAAGTCAACTTAAACACTAGTTCGAATTATAACGAGGTGTTATTAATTCAAATTAGTTTTCCTTAATTCAATTTAAAGAGCAGCTTAAGTCGAATTAAGGAAAGCCCAGTGTAGACGTGGAGTAAATTAAGTCGACTGAAGCCTGCTTAAGTTGACTTAATTTATAAGTGTAGGCGCACCCATAGAGACTCCGGGTGTTACCTGCATGCTGTTAGACTGTTTGAGTGGCCAAGTGGGTGGTGGTGGCACATAGGTGATTCTTCTTCTTTGGATGAGGGTCAATAAACCAGCTGTGATCAAAATCCATCCAGAACCATGGATATAGTAATATTAATAGGAATGGTGGCCTCTGCAAAAATGGCTGTTAAATGGGGGGGAGGGTAAAAAGCTTTCTGTGTTGCCAAAAATGTAATGAAAATGGAGCTGTCAAGTATATAATGTTAACCAGAATGAATGCGACTTTACAATTTTCCAATGCATTGGGTTTATGTGATGTACAGGATCTGAATGTTGTAAAAGGTTAATGTAAAACCTTGCCTGTGAGGTTTTAAAACCGTGTGACATAAGAGAGAAGTTTTCATTTATTCCAAGCACATGCAGGAATTACAAGGTGAGGTTTTTTGGACATTGCTATATAAGAGGTCAGACTAGATGATCACAATGGTCCCTTTGGCCTTAACAATATATAAACCAGTTCTTCAGCAGATGTAAATTGTTGTGACTTCATTAAAATGAATGGAGCTATGCCAATTTACATCTACTGAGGATCTGGCTCTCTGAATTTATGGTAGCATTCCTGCATATTGTTAGTATTAAAAAAAAAATCAGCATTTACAAGGAATGATTCACACATAGGTTTAACTCAGGGCTCAACAGATCTTGGGCACCAGGTCACCATGGTGCTCAGGATTTTGTCCCTGGTGCCTAGCAGTGCCGCAGAAGCTGAGGGACGAATGCCTCCGGCACCAAAAAAAGAACTGGTGGCACTGACATTTTCAGTGCTGCTGCCTCTCTCCTCTTTTTCCCTGCCACTGAAAGTGCCCCTGGCAGCAGCTTTATTTTGGCAGTGGAGGGTGTTTTGCGTACTGCACTCGCAGTGGCAGGGGGCCCTTTACTGCAGCACACCTAGGCACATTGATTTTTGGGCGACCCCCAGGTGTGTGGCAGATTTGTCAATGACTGGCTTGACCCCAAACTATGAAGAAAGGCCAAATGCTAGTCTGTCCTTTTTTGATTGATTTCAGTCAACCGGAGGGCAGGACCAGATCAAAGCTTGGGAGGGCCTGGGGTTGCCCCCTCCCACTAGGCCCCCCCACTGCAGTGGCACCCTGCCTGGGGGGCAGAGCACCCAGCCAGCTGGTGCTGGGGGGCTGGATCAGAGGCCCCAAATAGCACTGCTCAGGGGGCTGGAGTGGCTTGGGGAGGGTGCAACTGGAGGAGGCCCTGGGGAGGGGGGCCTGCAGCCAGCGCTGCTTGGGTAGGCTGGGGGGGGGCATCGGGATGGGCTGCAGTTTGGGGGGTGTGGCTCAGAGGGTTGGGGGAGTCTGGGTGCAGGGGTTTGGGGAGCCGGGCAGCATCTTGGGGGATTGGGGAGGGGGGGACCTACCTGCTGTGGGCAACTCATCTCTGGAGGCTATACAGAGCACAAGCCGCCTCCTCCCCCCCCCCCCAGCAGGAGCTGAGCCAATAAGGTCACCCCAGGGAGGGGCAGGAATGCCTCTCTGACTCAGGAACCCATCCCCTTCCACAGCACCAGCAGGGCAGGGGCTCTTTCAGTACCCCAGTCCCCTCAGCACTGGGGGCTTAGCAGGGTGGCGGATTTGGCAGGGGCCATAGGGGCTGGAGCCTGGGCCCCCTCTCAGGCTGGGGCCCGGGGCTGAAGCCCCTATAGTCCTTTTGTTAATCTGGCCCTGCCTAAGGGGTCTTGAAATACATAACCCTTGTGAAAACAACAAAGGGATATCATTTGAGGAAACGTATAGCATTCTTTTTATCCTAAATGACAGATGTCTAAGATTGTTCATCTAAGGTACCTACAGCTGGAAGTATGTTCACCAGAACACAATCACTGTAACAGTTTGTGATTTGGCTTACTAGCAGAAACTTTGTTAAGGAGATGTAAGTTGCCCCACTTTGACCAGTCCCTTACGTGCTTCAGAACTGGAGGGGCAGATAAGAGTTGTGCAAATTCTTGTTGCTCTTACTGACCTCGGATACTATTTACAAAGTTGACTAAAGTGGGGGAAAAAGCTGTTCCTCATTGGTACTGACACCAGTGTGATTTTATGATCTGTGTGACCTGAATACAGAACACAGCTGGTGAGTTGCTGAGGGTACACATTACCCCAGAAATATAGGGCCCCAATTAGTTCCTGAAACTGCTTGTGTCTAATGTCTTCCTGCTGCCTGAGGAGATGCTCTGTCACGGGGTCTAGAGAAGAATCTCCAGTCAGTCATGGTAGCATGAAATATCCTCTTGCATCTCTTTGTGTACTCCTTGTGCTATTTGGGGAGGGGGAAATGCAGAATAGCATTTGCTAGTTATGTAAGACATAAATAGAAAGGCTTCACTCTCTGGCCTATTTTCAGTAGGCTACTAAGCGCGTGTTTAAGGTGGACCTATTCACATGGTTAAAGTTAGGCACATTCTTAAGTACCTTGCTGAATCCTAGATCCTCTGTGCAGATTACAGCTCAGATAAATGCCTTTTCCAAAGGAGATCAGAGTGCATTCAGCCAGGACAATTAGGTAGGTATTTATTTCACCAACCACTCATAGTGGGCTTTTCAAAAGCACCTAAGTCAGTAGGATTTAGATACCTAGGTTGCTTAGGTGTTTTTGAACCCTCCCCTCTTCCCCCCCCATCCATAGCTGCAGACAGATAGTGCTTGACAGATGAGGGGACGGTGAGCAAATACACACAAACATGCAAGAAGTATCAGCCATAAGTCGCCGTATTTTCTTGGTGTATGGCTAACTGATGACTGATTCTCAAACACAGAAAACCATTTCTCTGTCTCCTCTCTATAGGGATGGGGTGGGGGAGAGTTGAAAAATATGTTGCCCAGGGGAATGATCTTAAAAATAAACTTTGTAATAAGGCAGACATGCCTGTGCTCTTTCACACAAACCATGTAGCTTTGCTTTTCTACACTGCTCAAAATGTAATTAAAAAAGCTGGGGAAGTAAGGGTGATTTATCTTGTTGAATGGTGCTGTGTGCATTGCAGTTTCATTTAGTAAAGTTAAAACACTGAACATCTACATCAGTCCGCTAAATGTAGTATCCAGCCCTGTTCCTAGTTTATCTATTAATGGATCTGACCGGGAATTTTTACATTAATGTAGAGATACAGGAGATTTATTTCCCTCAATAGCTACTTTTTCTTTATACATTTATTTTAAGTGGTGGTTGCAGCCATTTTAAGCCCATGAATAAAGACAGATATGGATTTCCATTTCATACTAGCAACCAGGGTGCTGCCTGGGATGAAGGACTCCACCATTTACTTAGGGATTAGGGGAGTGAGCCCCCTCCCCCCTTCCCCACCAAGCTAGTTTAGCTAGCTCAGGGGCAACAGAGCAGGTAGCTGGGCTGGGGCTGATTGCTTGTGGGAGGCAGCTGTGTAGGCACAAGCCGAGCAGCCTCCGAGGGGGTTGATTAGGCCGGTGCTGCAGCTGTCCTGCTGGCTCAGCAGAGTTGTAAGCCAAGCCCCAGAGGGCTTGGGAGGCCTGTGGAGAAAGGAGTCAGGGGAGCACAGAGGTCTTGTCTGTATCCCTGGACCCTGAGCAGCCCCTGCAATGGTTGGCCCTGGGCAAGGTGCTGTGTGGTGATGGGGAATTTATTGATGCATTGTAAATAAACCAGAGGTGACTACAAGATTGA
The DNA here is from genome assembly GCA_007922175.1 of Pelusios castaneus. NCBI lineage: Eukaryota > Metazoa > Chordata > Testudines > Pelomedusidae > Pelusios > Pelusios castaneus. The sequence continues at coordinate 791,193 of ML685919.1, forward strand.
AGAGAGGGGCAGTGAGCAGGAGACCTGCTACAGCGAGTCTCCGTGGAAACATGAAGAGAGTTGGGTCTCACAGAAGACTATGAATCATTGAGAAGCAGGAAGCACGACATACTGCTGAGTGCTGCTGGCTGGCCACATGCTGCTGGCTGATGAACCAAGAAAGCGGAAATGCATTTTTGGGTCCAAGTGTCATCCCTCAGTTCCTCAGGTAACGTTCGAATGGATATGGCATGGGCATCATGAGGGAGTAAATTAGGGAGCTTAAGCACACCCAGAAATTTTGAACAGGACCGGCCTTTGGTGTCTCAGGCAGCCACTCATAGTGTCAAATTATATGAGGGCACTATTCTCCCATCCTGTCCTCTTTCCTGTTGTGGGGAACTGTCCTCATGCAGCCCTGGAGCTGATCTGCAGGCACCACCATTTACCTGCTTGGGAGCTGGAGTTGCCATATGGCACCCAGGTATGCCCTTCCCACGCAGACAGTATGGTGTCCAGGAGATCTTCCTTACTGAATGTGGTATTGCCAAATCAGAGGAGAGAGAAGAATGAATTCTGTACCAGGAGACTGACAATAAGAATGGGAGTGGAGGGAAGGGAGTGGTTTGAGAAGGAGGGGGATAAAGAGGAAAGAGACAGGGAATGGATTGGGGAGGAGCATGGGGCTTTTAGAGAACTTGGTTTGTACAAAAAATTCCAGTTTTTATTGCACATTGCATTTTTTGACAAATAGTATTTATTGATACTGTGGCAAAGGGAGTCACCGGCTGGTGCCCTGTCTCTTTGCTAGGAGTCATGTTTCAGGATCTCATCCTCTACAATTCTTTTGGCTGTTCCTCTTTGCCTTGTGGCTCAATCTTCCAACCCAGGTCACATTTGATCTCACCCCTTTTGAGGTAAACTAGATGTCATGCTGTCTGGAGTGGCTCACAACTATGAGTGCCTACCTCAGGGCAGGCTGTGAGAAACAGCACAAGTACCCCACATAGGTGGTATGTTCTATAATTAGATTTCCCCAACCAGTAACAAATGTGAACTCATGCATCACTAAGAATTGTATCATGGAGTCATAGACAGTCCCCTTAGACTCTTCACTCTCTCTTGTCATGCTGGATTTAGTGATAAATGGTCCCTTCCACCAAAAATCACAGTTTGCTTCCAGACCCAAAAGACCAGTCACTTTCCCCAGATCAATTTGTACCTTAGATCTCCGATCAAAGACACCACCTGTAGCCAATCCTTTAATAAACTAACAACTCACTTTCCCCCTACTTAATAAACAATTATTTTAGAGGTTAAATTAAACAAACCTATAGACAAATGAATTACCATTGAAATCCTAAGTGGCAGAGTCAATTCAAAGTGTCTTTCAGGACAGACCTGAGAGGGTATCCCTGCAGATCTCTGGCTTCAGTTCAGAGTCTCTAGCCCTTCAGGGTTCAAACAGTGGAAATTGTTATTGTGGCTTAGTTTTATTTCCTTCATTTGGCTTCCAAGTCTTCCAGATGAGTTTTCCTTTGTGTAGCATTTCCCAGGTGTGATAGGGCCATTCACCAATTCTATGATGATCCTTGGTGGCCCATCTGATTTTGATAGTCCTGGATGAGTCAGGGAGGAGGAAGATGATTCCCATGCCTGATCCTCATCATCAGAGCAAGCATTTTAAAAGTTAGAAAGCAGAACATACATATTTTCTTCTACAATGGAACAATGACATTACAAATGAGATTAATGCGAGCAACAACTTAAAAGCATGTCATAGAGTCTAATTACTAAACTGTATTTTAGCAAAACTAACATACCTGGTCTGGTCTCCAGCAATGAGGTTGATAGTTCTTAGCTAATTCTTCAAGCCTGGGCAAGACTAGAGTTAGCATCTGTTTTGCCAGCATCACACCAGGGTTTTCACCCAATAGTCCCAGGCTCAGTAGTCTTTCTGGCCCCTTGTATCTGGAGTCTTCTGGCCAGTCCCTCCCTCTGCTCTAGGTTTCAGCCCAGGGACTTTTGTGCTGATTGGTTAAGGTCTGTCTGGCTAGCCATCTTGCTCTTTCCCTGGATGATTTCTTATAGTATCCGAAGGGGTAGCTGCACTAGTCTATTGCAGAAAAACAACAGAGTCCTGTGGCTTCAAAGCGTCGTCTGAAGTGGGATTTTTCTCCCATGAAAGCTCATGCAATAAATAAATCTTGGTCTTAAAAGTGCCACAGGACTCTGTTTTTCTTACAGTATGTCTATCTCCTCCTCTGGAAGTTTGTTTGCATCAGGAGTCTGTCCTGGGGCTCAGCCTCTAGTTACAGTCCTCAAGGTAACAAAGGAAAGGAAGCCAAACTATTAGAAAAAGGGAGCAGCCCCAGTTTCTATGTCCTACTCAGTCTCCAGCTACCTGTCTCACCATTCTGTATTCACAATCAACTTACTTAACTTGGCTTGTTACAGTTCTTATTGCTGGAAGCTGATGGTGAGGCATCTGTCTGGGGCCTTTGAACTGAACTGCTTTTTAGGGCTCTTCCTTCAAGATTGGTATACCTCACAGAGCTGCCTGAGCCCAAAGCTGCTTTTTAACCCCTTCTTGTCTGCTGGAGGATTTTCCATTCTGTCACATGCCAAAACTGAAGGCAAACCTGGCACAAGCAGTGTTAGAGTAGAGTGTTGAACTTAAGCTGCTCAAATTTCCTGAGGTTGATTTCTCAGATTTGTTGTGAAGTTAATGCTAGGATAGTCAGATTTTTTGGTTTTCCTGGAATTTTATTGAAGTTTTCAGCCAAATAAATATCTTTGTATGTGACAACTCCACACCCATACTGCCCCAGTTTTCATCAACTGACATTTTGGTGCACACAATTTTGCACCTGTAATTTTACAAGCACAGTTATTAATAGTTTAACATCAAAGGGATTGAACTTGCAAAGTAGATAAGTCCTAATTACTAATGAGCCTGGTCTTGCAATAACTTGCGCAGATCCTGAGAAGTGCTGTGTGTCTTGTCTGTGCTTGGGATTCAACAGCTGGTGGCCAGCAGCCTATGTATTTGCATCAGTGCATGCTCCAAGCACACGCTAGGAAAAGCACAATTTGCACGGAGTTGCCTTCACTCTTTGGAAACTGAAGTGAGCTTACCAGAGCAAGTTGTGGCTTTCCTTGTCTACACTGTAGATTTGCATCGGTGCAAGCTACACCATCAGTTCCTGGTCCCTGACCGCTGATTCATGGCCAACTCCAAATAGTCAAGGCCTTGGAGAAGTCAGTGAGAGTAGAAAGTACTGAACAATTTGTAGGATTGGGCTCAACAGTGGCACCTTTGTGGGCACAGGTCATGCCCAGAGTACCCAGGCTGGCTCTTAGGATCTGTTTGGGAATTGTCCCCATTATGGCTCTCTTTGAATGTATAATCTGCCCCATTTTTAGAGAGAGTTTGTATTTTTGATTGGTACTGTAACAGCTAGTGGTGGAGACTGGATCTTGAGTCCATCTTTCCCATGGGAAAATGAGAAATGAGCACCTGTCTGTTTACCTGTGTTTGCTTACATTAGTATGAAGACAAAAACCAAAGAGATTATAAAATCAGTTTAGGGACTAAGCATGGAATAAACCTTCTGTTTTGGAACCCATTCTGCTCCCTCCCCCTTTTGTTTTTTTTTCAATTCGTTTGACAGAGGGCAGTGCTTTCTCCTCTGAACATTGGTAGGAAGTTGTGGGAAGTAGGGCAGCTGTCAGATCTTCCACTCGAACTTTTTTGGGGGGGGAGGGGGGGGAAGCTGGAGCCCATAGCTTTGCCGTTCATTTTACACTATAAAGGGAAGCAATAGAAAAACTTTCTGGGGTTTGGCATTTGCATTATGTTTTGGATTGAAATTCTTATTGAACATAAAAATATCCTAAAACAAATAAACCAGTCTCAAATTCTCTACCTGTCTCTTTATGTTGACTTCAAAACAATGGAATATTATTCGATCACCTTTAAGAAAGATACCTTTGTTTTATTATATCTGTCCCTCTCTATATAAAAATGTAGGCCACAATTTTTAAAAGCAATTAGTGACTTTTAGGTGCCCAGTTCAATGAGCCTTAAAAGGGCCAATTTTCAGAAAGCAGGGGGTTGTTTTTTGAAATAAAGAACCCTCTTTAAACTGTCTCAAATTAGGGACCCAAAATTATTAATAAATTACGCTCTGGGTGTACACTGACCTTCCACCACAAAGAGGATAATGGACAAATGTTCTCCAGTGCAAACTGTCTTTTGCATACCTTGTTTGTTTCTTGTGGTGTTTGGCGCTTTACCTTAACACCATCCCTGCCCAGCTGGTGTCGATTGGATGCATAGCTCTGCATATACCCAATTGTGGTTGAGAAGTTAGGCCTTAGTCCTACATTGGAGATTACTAGCATAGACCACTGTACGTGTGTGAGTGGCCAGTGAAGTCAGTGGGACTCTGAAGATCTGGTTATGAATCCAATTTTAGGATATCTTTCTTTGCATCTCATGCTACCATAGAAATTGAGCATCTTTGCTTCAGAATTTAGATGCTGTAGATGACATGGACTTCTGGTTATAATATTAGGAATATTATCCTTTTGTTAAATTCTTATCAATTCAGAGGGAGAAGGAAGTTTCTACTCCAGTCCCTCTGCATCTCTTGGGGAACAGGTCTCCTTTTCTGATGAACACAGCAAGTGTATGTTCTGTAGCCACTAACCTAGCCATATTGTGTGGTGTCACAAAGACTTCTCAAATTAAAACAAAAATGCTTGCTGTTCTTGGGTGCCCAGGGCATCCCTAAATATCTAGGAACCAATTCACCACTGCCTCTACTCCAATTGTACGCCATAGATTTAAATTGACTTACACTGGGGGGAAAACTGGAGTAAGGTAGTGGGGAAACAGACAGCAGGAGTGTAATTCAAAGTACGCTGATTTCCATTAACTTTCAGTGGACTTTGTATTGGGCCCGTAGTAATCAAATTAGGCAAGCCTATTACTTGAACTTTTCCACAGTCTATTTAGTAGAATCCAACTGAGACCCCAAAGTAGCTGCAGAGCACAAATAAGATTTTTTCAGTACCTCTCAACCTTTTTCTTAATGGTGGAAAGTCAGTAATTAGAGACCTTGATGGTACGATCAACAAAACCAGCAGGTTCTTATTGCTTAAATGCTCAGAAGCCTTTTCTTTCCTAATTCTCAGTCTAGAGAGGTGGCAGTTGCTGTGCTGCTACTTGTCTGGTCCTTTTTAGACAGTCTTATTCTCCTCTGGATTTCTGCAGCTTACTGAGTTTCTGGTGGCTCATTGCAGTTTAGAAAGAGCTGGTGGAGAGTCAGCTCATTGTAAACATAGCAGGAGTGTGCTTACTAGGAATACTCACTCCCCCATGGAGAGCCACGTTTACAGTCACAGCATTTCTTCCACTTTATTTCCCGTAGCACTAAAGTGGCTGAAGCTTCAAGACATTACTACCTCATCTCGTTCCTTTCTTTATTTAGTGCCTTTTCTGAGTGCTGGGTCACTGGTGTCAGATCATGGACCCACCGAAGGTATCTTTCATGTTCTCATATATAGAACCTATCTGAAACATGCCCATTTTCCCAAGATGCAGTGCCTGCTGGTCCTGCTGTGGCCCTGCTTGGCACAAGCCCTGGGCTGCAGTCCCTAAAGCCCCTGTGTTAATCCGTCCCTGTGCATCATGCTCTCTGCTCCTCTCTGACCCCCACTCTTCACTCTGTTAACAGACATTCTGAATGCACACAGCCAACAGGGAGTAAAATTCCAGGACTAGACTTATTTAAAGGGACCACATCCCTCTGTGCTGCAGAAACATTGGACTTAGTGCCTCAGGCACTCTGCTGATCCAGTGGGTTACACTCTTGCCTTTTGTAAGTGGTTTCTTACAAAGTTCGCACTGTTGCACCTTGAGTATGTTGGGGCAGAGCTGCATCGTCGTATCCTGGGATTGCATTTTAGGTTATTACAACAGAGGTTGCATTGCAGCTGCTTGTTGAAGGAACACTGTCAGGGTTGTGGCATCTAAAATTGTCCTGAAAGCTAGTAGGTTCTGACATCTGCTTAAAGGCTAATCATCATGGCCACCCCAGTAACTGCTGGTTCTCCGTCGAGTAGTGTCCCTGTGGGTGCTCCACTCTGGGCTTTGACATGTCCCTGTGTTACAGCTCGGAGATTTTAAGCAGTGCTCCCTAGGACTGGGTGGGTGACAAGGTGGCCTCAGGACCAACTGTTTGGCACCTTCGTCGCGCGTGTGGCTATCCACCCTCAGTTCCTTCTAACTGTCCGCAGTTACAGATGGAGCTTCCCTCACTCTTCAGTGCTCAGCTTTGAGTATTTCTCTCAATTATTTCATTATTTTATACCTTTTCCCACAGTTTTTTTTCACTTTTTCTCATCACCTCAGTCTTACTTGTCCAAAACAAACAAAAACCTCCTGTTCTCCCCCCCCCCCTCCGCTTATTCTACTTTGGAGAATGCCATCGTCCCCAGTCTTCAAAATACACGAAGCCTGCAGGGACACAATGCCCGCTTCTGACGGGCAGGAAGTCTGTATTAAGTGCCTAGGTGAGGCACATGTATCACAAAAGTGCCTGCACTGCAAGAACTTAAGTGCGAGGGCAAAAAGAGATAGAGACCTCCGTCTAAAATTAATCTTGATGGAGAAATCTCTACGCCCGGCATCTGACCCAGGGCAACAAGCGTCAGCTGAATTTCAGTCATAAAAGAGGCACTTAACAGCTCCTCACACAACAGGGAAGAAGACAGACAATTCCGTCTTCTCCCAGGGCTGCCCGTACCAAAGAGGCGACAGGTTCCTCAGGTACGCTGACTAAGAGAGTTCACAAGCGATCCTCTCCTGCACCGACGCACCATGGACATAGGACGAATCAGCATAGATTCCTGTCCAGCAAACACAAGACCACTCTAGCAGTTCCGGTGACAACATAGGCACCAACTATCTTGGTACCGACGGATCAGATTTCAACGGCACTGAGTAAACCACACACTGTTACCACGGCACCGCTCAGTGCTGAGCCGACTTTCAGGGAACCGATAACCACGCCAGCACTGAGACATCTCAAACAGACATAATACCATCGGAACGGACATTACTATCGGCGCTGCCTCAACCTCAGACTGAGACGGTACCAAGCAAACACATGCAGAAGAAGCAGTATCACAGTGCCGAGGAAGAACAGGAAAACCTCCCCCAGGATCTCCATTCTAGGCTTCAGATTCTTCACCAGGATCAGGTTCACCACACCGTTCTCCCTCGCCAAACCTTTTTCTAGTGAGGATGAGGACAATGATCATTCTAACACAGCAGTATTTTCACCCCTATACAGAGATTGGGGCATCCATCACGCGTGAATCATGATCTCCCACCATACCCATGGTACACGCCACAATGGTACGGACCACCTCCAAACTACCACCATCATTGGCAGAAATGGGAACCTTTTTCCCCTTATCCCGAATCACACAACTGGCTGTCTACATCCAGGTCTACACCACCCACAAGGACACGACCACAGAAAAAGAGAAGGAACCCCCCAACTCATCTTCTCCTCCGCATAATTGCTTCTCTTCACCAGATGAAGCCATCATAACATCTCCACCCACAACTGCTAAGACTTTAAGCATTTTCAGGATCTCTTCAAGAGGGTGGCGGATTCTCTGGAGATCCCACTACAAAAGGTAGCCGAATCATAACATACATTATTGCGCATATTACAAACCTCATCGTCCTCAAAGATAGCGCTCCCTATGAACGAGGCACTGCTGGAACTTGCTGACGCAATCCGGAGCACCTGTTACCACCTATCTATCGAGACAGGCTACGTCCTGTTTTACAATCAATGGTCAATGATAACACCAGACAAATGGGTCCTAGAGATCATAAAGAATGGCTATACCATCCCCTTCACAGTAAAGCCTACTTCCCAGTATCCTTCCCCGTCTCTTCTCAGGGGCACCTCTCACGCACAACTTCTACAGCAGGAGGTGCAACAGTTGTTACTTGTAGGTGTGGTAGAACGAATACCAGTCAGGCAGGGGAACATGTTTCTACTCCCCGTACTTCCTGGTACAGAAAAAATCAGGAGGATGGAGGCCAATTCTGGATCTCAGAAGGCTGAATAAATTTCTAAAGCGACAACGCTTCAAGATGGTAACACTATATCCACAATTATCCCAGCTCTGGAAAGTGGAGATTGGTACGTGGCCCTTGACCTACAGGATGCGTACTTCCATGTTGCTACCCACCCAGCCCACAGAAAATTCCTTGTTTCATTGTGGGTATGGACCATTACCAATACACTGTACTCCCCTTTGACCTTTCCACAGCCCCCAGGGTTTTTTCAAAGATGTTAGCTGTTGTGGCTGTGTTCCTCTGAAAGCAAAATGTCACTATTTTCCTGTATCTGGACGACTGCCTTATAAAGGCCAGAAGCGAGACCCAAGCTCGAAATCACTTAGATCAGACTCTATCGCTATTCAGCAGGCTGGAACTCCTCATAAACTGAAAAAAATCAACCCTAACACCCACCCAAACCTTGGAATTCATTGAAACGCAACTAGACTCACAAACCGCAACAGTATACCTACCCCAAAACAGATTTGTAGCAATGAATCAAATAGTACAAACACTACGTGTGTCCCCAATGACTACCACAATAACGTGTCTAAAACTGTTAGGACACATGGCATCAACTACCTTTGTAGTGAGGCACATGAGACCACTTCAACTTTGACTCTTTAGAGTCTTCAGACCCAAAAGACATACTCTTCAAAAAATTATTTCCCTACCAAATGATATAAAGAATTCCCTGATTTGGTGGACAATGCCGGACAGTGTACTATCGGGCAGACCATTCCACATGAACAGGCCCCGTATCATCATGACAACAGACGCATCCCTTCCGGGCTGGGGAGCTCACATTCAAAACCACACGACTCAGGGTTGATGGTCCAGGAAATAGTCAACACTTCACATAAACATTCTAGAATTGTGAGCGGTACGCAATGCATGTTCTCACTTCCAGGGACACATCATACACAAACACCTATGAGTCATGATATAAAACATGCACGCTGTATTGTCTATCAGTCGCCAAGGCGGCGCCAGATCCCAATCCTTATATGTCGAGGCGATGAAATTGTGGGACTGGTGCATACATCACAAAATTACAGTTTCTGCTACTTACCTTCCTGGAATATACAACACACTAGCCAACCGACTCAGCAGATCATTTGCAGATGGCCACAAGTGGGAAATACATCCCAAGATATAGATGCAGATTTTCCATACATGGAGGTCAGCCAAGGATGAACTTATTCACTACACACTAGCCGACCGACTCAGCAGATCATTTGCAGATGGCCACAAGTGGGAAATACATCCCAAGATATAGATGCAGATTTTCCATACATGGGGGTCAGCCAAGGATAGACTTATTCACTACTACCTTGAACCACAAATGCCCATTATTTTGTTCAAGGGCTGGTCTGGGGAAAGGTTTGCTAGGTGATGCCTTCATGCAACCTTGGGACCACAATCTCCTACATGTTTTTCCATCAACACCGCTAATTTTCAGAACCTTAATAAAGATACGACAGGAAGCATCAACGGTAATCATGATAGCGCCATCTTGGCCTCGACAGCTCTGGTTCACGCTGATTCCCCAGATGGCCATCAGGGAAACTGATCACCCTTCCGAGGTGTCCTCAGAACGGAGGACATATAACTCACCCAAACCTCCTTGCCCTACACCTAAAAGCATGGCTCCTGCATGGTTCCGCGATCAAGAGCTAGAATGTTCAGAGGCAGTGAAAAACATTCTACTTAATAGCAGAAAACCATCGACAAGGAAAGCATACTTACAAAAATGGAATACATTTACAAAATGGTGCACCATAAAGGAAATCGACCCAACATCTGCACCAATCACAGTCATACTTGAATATATCTTACACCTAAAGATATCAAACCTATCCATAAACTCTTTACGAGTATATCTCGCTGCAATCTCTACGTTCCACAATAGACTCGAGGATATCTCTCTGTGTTTTCACTCCCCATAGTAAAACGGTTCTTAATGGGATTACAAAACCTCTATCCAGACGTCCACACGCCAACACCAGCATGAGATCTCATCTTGGTCCAATGATTGTTAATAACACCGCCGTTTTGAACCTATGGCAACATGCTCACTGACTTACTGGTCGATGAAGGTTTCCTTCCTTGTCTCAATCACCTCTGCCAGACATGTGAGCGAAATTTGGGCACTCATGGCCTATCCCCCATTCACAGTCTTCCATAAAGACAAGGTTACCCTAATCCCACATCCTAAATTCATCCCCGAAAATATCTACCTTCCATATTAATCAACCTATAAATCCACCTGGGTTTTTTTTGGTTTTTTTTTTATCCAAACCACCTCTCTATCCACAACACACTCTCCTTCACAATCTAGACATCCGTTGGGCATTGGCCTTCTATCTGGAAAGGACAAAAGAGTTTAGATCAACAGATAAACTATTTGTTTCTATAGCAGACGGATCTAAAGGAAAGGACATTTCAACCCAAAGACTATCCAAGTTTATCTCAGGCTGCATCTCTGAGTGCTACAAACTCGCACAGGTTACGCCTCCAACATGCATCAGAGCACATTCTACAAGAGCAGTTGCCACCACTACTGCCTTCCTACAAAATGTACCAATCCATGAAATCTGCAAAGTCGCAACGTGATCTTCATACCACACCTTTATAAACACTATGCTCTAGACCAGACAACTACATCAGATGCAGCTGTAGGGCGATCAGTACTTTCCGCAGTAGTCACCTCAAACTCCAAGGTCCTACCTACCATATAGGTCACTGCTGTGGAGTCGCCCAGAGTGGAGCACCCACAGGGACTCTACTCGACGGAGAAATGAAGGTTATTCACCATGTGCAGTAACTGGAGTTCTCCGAGATGTGTTTCCCTGTGAGTGCTCCACTACCGGCCCACCTCCCCTCTCTACCTTGGAGTTCTACCTCGCTCCCGGTTAGAGAAGGAACTGAGGGTAGTTAGCCGCACGTGCACGACCAAGGCGCCAAACAGCCAGCACGAGGCCGCCCTGTTGCCCACACGGTCCTAGCAAGCACTGCTTTAAATCTCTGAGCTGTAACGCGGGGACGCGTCAAAGCCCAGAGTGGAGCACCCACAAGGACACACATCTCGGAGAGCTCCAGTTATTGCACGTAGTGAGTAACCTTCATTTCCTTCTTTTTGTTTATTGTATCCACCTGCTGTCTTTCATCATAACATTGGAAACTCTTTGCAGGAGGGACAAACTTCTAGTTATCTGTGTGTATAGCGTTGAGCCCAGATCTCTTCCTAGGGCCTCCAGGTGCTCCCCTTATACAAATAACAATGGTTTTAATAATAATTTGTCTTTACTGGCAATTGTCCTACAATTTTGGATTTTGCCTTGCACATTCTGTTACTCATACATGCCTGTAGATCTTTGCTACTGCCTAAAATGGATCTGAGCAAACCAAGAGTTTCTGGGCTCACAGTGATGAGTATGGCCAATTGTGGGTGTCGAGTTATGTAACTATTTATACACTGTCCACCACTTAAGTCTACATGCAAGGTTTGATTATGCAATAAGTAAAGTATTTGTTTTTCTTTTGTTATGTATTTCCTTCTGCCTCAAAGAGACTTCCTTTTCTCTTTCTAAAATATATGGCTGGAATCCTTAGTAGGAAGAACCCCACCCCATGTGTGCCAGCTGTTTAATGTTTATTCCTGAGAACTTCATTGCAATGACCAGTGTAATATTTGATTTAGCTTTGCAACGTAGTCTGACTGTGATTGGTTGCCGATCATGAATTTATGACTGTTCAACATGCTTGGCCATGTCCTTTATAAATGCGGAGATCCGCTGTCAGTTTTGTAGGATTTGTGTGGGACTCATAGTTGGATTTTCTTGCAAGAACAGAGCTGAGATATGTAATGATTTTATCTGCAAGTAGAATTTGAAGGTCAGCCTAAGTTATTGTGACGTATCTGTTAAATATAGATAGTGCGCTTGGTGCTGTACATGACAAGCAATATGGACAGCCCAAGCTAATATTACCTCCTCATGTGAAGCATTGCTGAAGAATTTCTAATTTTGACAGCTGAGCTCAAATGTTTGACTTCTAAGGGCTGTCAATAATGTCAGAGTCTAAACTGCTTTTTCTTGTTAATAGCAACCGTGCAGCTTAAAGTCACATTAGTTAGGATCTATGCTTGCCTGGCATTTAGTTAGGAGGGTGTGTATCTATATGTGCGTATTTAGAGTAAGGCTTTATCTTTAGAAGCCTTTATAGGACAGAAATGCTGAGGCTGGTCAAGGATAAAAATAGTTCTGAGTTTTCAATGACTGCATTCCATGGCTGGAGTCTGAAATCATGAATCAGGGCTCAATATTCAGTCTGTGAGAGAGCTCTGCAACTGAAGGCAGGAGGGGAGCAACTAGCTGAGATGAGTCCGACCCTGGCATCATTGATACTTTGGGAGGGACCCGTGCTGGTTGTACAGTCTCAGCAAGGTACCGTATGTTAATATCTTGGGTTCTGACAATGGCCTAATTATCTTACCCTGTATAATTGAACATGTGCCAAGCTATGCAAAGTTTCTTGCTGAAGAGAGAAGGAGATTTTTTTAAACGTGGCTCTACTCTGTGAATTCCTTCTGTCAATAGTCTGTAGCTGCATGCATTAAGCTGTCTGAGGTCTAGGATGACATGTATTGATTTGAGGTTGATTGCAACTTCTAGCTACTCAGTCAGTCAGTCAGAATACAGTTTTAGTCCCAGGATTGTTCCTGGTTCTTTGGACAAATTCTTCTGTGTGTTTCAGAAATTTTCCAGCATGCATATCCCTCCCCAGATATTTAAATAATTATCACATTCTGAAAGGTATTTTTCTGTGAACCATTTAAAAAATGTTACCTAGCCCATGGAGTCTTCATTCATGCATCTTGTCTCAAGATTAGAACTTTGAGACAGGGAAGCAAAGGGTAGACCTAGGTCAGTGCCAGATCTACTCTCCTGAAAGAGACAGTAATTACCTACTAAACACACTTTCACAGGAGGGATAATTATGTTCCCTAAGCAAGTTCATTGAGATGGCCACTAGGATGCTGCCAAAGTTTTAGGCGCAGCATTTTCTCTTTAAAGGCTGTTTTCTCTGAGAAGCTTTAACCCTCGCGTATCTTCTAGGCCCGTATTAGTAAGACCTTGAGAACATAATACACACACATGTGCAATTTGTGTTCTCTGCTGTCATTGCTCAAAACTGTGCTTTACCCACTAGGCCAGAAGCCACGGACAACCATGCAAACACATTAATTAGCCCCTTGTTTGCTAGAATCCTGGACACAGCTGTGTTCACCCCTCCACTACCCATCTGGTGCCCCAAGCTGCACTTGAAATCTAAGAGCAGCTTGGTGTGCCCATGCTGTGCTGCTTGGCGCCCGTTACTGCTGCAGGGATCAGCCCTATAATATCTAAGCACCCTGATGCAGTTGTGCACACTGATGCCCTAGGCACTAGAGTTGCCACCGCTGAGGTAGTAAAAACTGGGACATCAAGGATGACCCTGAATCCGTAAAACTGGACAGCTGGCAGTGTGTACTGAGACCCTTTTTACAGTCTTCCTAGGACAGCTGTATCAAAAAAGGAAGCCCGGCAAAAGCTGGTAAGTGGCGCCTCTTAAAGGTACTGATGTCTGGGCATATCGTGTACTATCCTAGTACCTGTCTTTGCCAGAGCTATGTGTTCCTGTACCATGCTACCCCAGCACCCTGGGTTATGCTGTATGGGTCTGTCCTGTAATATCCTAGCACCCTTACACAGCTACCTTAGCAATCATAGCTCAGCTATTTGTGTCTCATTTATTCCATTCCAGTACATTGCCTCTCCTGAGCTCTTCTGAACTCCTGGTGCACCATATTGTTTTCTTCTCTCATCACAACTTGTAAAGATCATTTGGAAAAGAAACTAAGGGGTGGGGGATAATTCTCTCCAGCAAAAATGACCTTTATTGTGAAAAGCATTTCACTCTAGAATGTGGACCTCAGGGACCTTTTGGGGTAAAATTTAAAAAATCAAAGTAACTCCATTGCAGTATATAATATTTTTTTAGGCTGGACCTGCTCATCAAAGGGTTCAGGTAACTTGGTATGTAAAATAGTAAGCATCTTGGACTGTGAGGAGCTCGTTGTTTTTATTTTAATCTAGAGGAAAACATAATAGTGGCAAAATCACTATTTTAGGTTAGTGCATGAGGTGAAATATTTCACAAATTCTTCTTTTCTATATATCTAAGATAGGAAAACGGCAGTTCAGACCTGCTCTTGGTGATCATACTGATTTGCTTGTCACTTTGCTTGGCCAATGGTCATATCTGCCTGGCCACTATGGTTGTATGTGTCCGGAGATACCAACTCCAATTGCTCAGAGTTTGTCAGACATACTGTCGCTGACATATTTACTGTCAGGCCACATCTGAATTCAGAATCAGCAGATCTGCTGGGGTGATGTACAATATTATTATTCCCATTTTACAGATGGGGTGATTGAGGCACAGTGAATGTAAATGAGGTACCTATATGTCTCAAGAAGTCAGTAACAGGGACAAGAATAGAATGCAGTAATCCTGCCTCCCAGCACCCTGGCTAGCCATATTCTTCTCTTTTGAAAAGTTCATTAGGAGTTGAATTTTGCCCGTAGTGGGTTAGATTAGTTGCCGTCATTGCACTAAAATAGTTTGGGGGATATTTTAGAGAAGTGGCATGGCAAAACTGCTGGGAGTAGGTGTATTAATAACAGTACTGTCAAACAACAATGTGCTGCAATTATTTCCAGTATCAGCAGTTTAAGTTTCATGCATTTGACCTACTGCAAATAAAATAAATAAATGCTTATGAAGCACCAGAGTGATGGGCCCGGATACTGTGCATTGTTTGTATTAGCTATTAGCCAACCTCAAACGATCTTCAGGTTTTTTCAGCTCAGAAAAACATTTTAGAGATGGCTGAGATCCAGATTCATGGCCTTGTCTATTTCTATAGTGTATATTATGTGAATGGGTCTTTTCCAAGAAACTCCACAATAGCTTGGGATGACCAAAAATGTTCTGTTAGGGCTTGAAAGACTACTTCTACTTGGAGAACTCAAGGTCTAGAAATAAGTAGTGTTCAGCCTTGTATTTTTTTTTTGTTTGTTTTTTAAATTTGGGGGTGTGGAGTGGAGGAGGAAGGGGCTGTCCTGGATGCTGCTGTGTAAAATGAGGGATTTTGAACAGAGGCCAACTTCCTTAGTCTTGTGAAGATGAAAAGGGGTTGAAGCCCTACACCAGAACTTGTGTTCACACTCAAGGCTGACACTGCAGTGAGTATGCGGATCACTAGGAGGGAAGTGATTGGAGGTGGGCACTGTCATTTGGATATATTAAATCAGGGGCACGTCTGCCTTATTTCTCTTGTAGATTGTTAAGGATCCCACAGTGTGTTGGAAAGGATAGGAAATAGTTACCTGCTGATTTTGTGGCAATCATTCCTGCTCAGTGTATGATAATGGAAATGGATGGCTGAATGTGAAAGGTGAAACCAGAGCTTGCTTCAGGAGGATATTCTCCTCCTCCATATTCCACAGTGTATGTACAATCTGTGGGAGTCTTCCTGACATTAGTGTGTTAAGTAGCTTTTTGCCAGCTGCAATCAAAGGGGAATCCACAGTAGGACTGTTTGTGTCCATCTGAAGTGGATTCTTGGTGCTTTACTTCTCCTAAGCTTGGAAGCACAGTGGAAACTGCTCCTTGTGAGGATAGAGTAGTAAAAATGAGAAAATAAACAGCATCAGACTGAGACATCAATTGCTCTCCCATCCTTGCTGGGAATGCCAGAGCATGTGCTTCTCAGGCTATTTCCAGCTAGCATTGCCCAGCAGAATAGCAAGTCTGTTATGGATCATGAGCTAAAAAGCCCATCATGTGAGAGATGCATACACAGTACATTTCTAAATACAAGGCTTGGCACAGCCAATAAGTGGAGGTTCCTTGTTCCAAGGTGAGATGCCTAGCAACTACTATTAAAAAGTAACAGACTATTCCTTTTCACATCATAGATAGTTTCCCCTGCTGCCCATTGAGTTAATGAAATTTTAAGTTGCAGGAAATGAGCTTGTCTGGAGAGGGTGAATAATTAATAATGGTGGTGATTTTGCCAAAGTGAATCAATACATTTCAAGTTTAAGTTGCAAGCAGAATTGAAAGTTGATGCCACGTTGTGAAAAGTTCATGCAGAAACTTCTCAAATGGCATGTTTAGTAATCTCTTAACGCTCCAATCATAAAAGGCCCCATAAAATCAGAAACATGAGCATCATAAATGTGGAAGGCAGGTAATAAGATAAATAAAATCTTTACAGGAAAATTACAGGATAAGAAACTGAAATGCAACTAGCCAAAAGATAAGTGTTCAAGGTGAGACGGACATGTGGCAACTCTGTCTCTATTATTTGGCTTTTCCCAAGGTCATTTTGTTAGAGTATTTGGGGCAATTATCATGTAATTGGTTTCCATTTCGTTCCTGTGTAAAGTGAACCATACAGATGGTATTAGACCAAGCAAAAGTAAATAAATATATAACATCACACTGGGTGGGTTTGTAAGCAGAGATTGAACCTAGACGTTACAGAAAGGATTCACTTCCGCAAGCCATGAAAAGCATGTTTGAGGTATAATGTAGCAATTGTTTAAAAGGGTATGCAATAGGCAGGATACAAGAATTACCATACCAGCTCAGACCAATGATCCATCTAATCCAGTACCTTCTCCCTGATGTTGACCAGTAGCAGATGCTTCAGAGGAAATCCCAAAATAGACAATTATGGAATAACCTGCTCATAAGGAAACCTTCTTCCTGGTTGGCTTATGCCTCGAACCATGAGAGTTTGTATCCCTTCTCTAAAAACATTTTAAAAATCTTTTCTAATGTAACTGGATACTCTCATTATCCATATACATTTCTAATCCTGCAATGAGTCCTGCTGAGGTCGAGAGGAACAACTGAAGAATACTCCTTTCAAGAGAATACGCAGGTGGAATGCAAGGAAGAAGAATATAGCTTTTGGCGTTTGAATTTGTCCAGGGCAATGGACTGGGTAGTGCTCTGCTGGTGCAGTGCTCCAGTACTGACAGAGAGAAGAGTGAGACCTACTGAATCCCCAGTACTCCCTTCTGCTCCCGCCATTCCTCTGACTAAGCTCAATTATCTGGAGAACTTGCAGAATCACAGCACAAGATGGAAGAGCTGCAGATAATAGGGCCAGATCTTGAGCTGGAACTATGCTCTGCTGTAAGACAGCCTTCTACTCCCTTCATCCTAGGGTTGAGTGAAGGCCATTTCAGCCTCCTCCATAACATAAAGCAGCCAGCCTATGGGATACTTTAAATTATGCCAGCTGGAATGAAACGGGCTGCTTGGTTCTGCCCCATTGGTCATGTATTACTATAACACAAGGTATTTTTCACTACCTCCCCTCCTGTCCTTTCCCGGCCCCAACACCGCCCACATCAGGTTTGTGCCACCTGTGAGTTACTCTAGGCCAAGGATTCCTTAGCTTTGTTTTTAGGGCAATTTTCCAACTGCTTTGTGTAGCCTGAGCAGCACAAAGGAGCTAGATGAGGGGCCAAGGATCTGGCCATTTGTATTGGACAATGTATATCTCAGTTGCTGGAAAACTCACGGTGAAGGTAAAGAACGAGCATCTTCACTGAATGCATCCAGGTGGGCATTGTGGAAATGACTAAAGCACCCTCATTAGTCCCTTGACTCAGCAGGTACAGTGTATTGCATATAATTTAGAATCGGTTCTCCCGTGGCTTTTTACCATGGTGTTCCAAAATCCTGGACCAAGCCACAGAGATCTTTTCTGGACATTACTGTAATTTCCTCTGAACTTTGGATCTGCCTTGCTGAAATATGTCTGGAGAGCTTTCCCCAGAAGAATCTGCCCTGCCAAAATCTATTTAATCTAATGCCTGCATCCTTTTATTTTATACTTCTTGGCACTGAGTGCCATCTAGTTTGGATGCTATTCAAATGAGAGATTTTGCTATTGTGAAAAGCTTACTGGGGGACATGAGATTACTCTGTATTCATACTGTTTTATTTGCCTTTATCTTTTCTTTCTTTGTTTTAAATATAGTATTTCCATTCAAAATTAATGACATATACTCTTTTGTATATTTAAAATGTAAACAAATCCTTCGAGTTCCCTGTTTCATTAATGAGATTTCTATGAAGACATTTCAAGGTTTTTTTTTTTTTTGTTTTGTTTTTTCAAGCCACTCTGCAAATGTACAATCCTGGGTAAAAAATGATCTACCAGATGGGAGGAGAAATATGTAATATCACGTTTCTGTGGCTGTCTGCTGTATAGACAGATGCCTTTTAGTTCACCTTGTACATCTGTATCCTTAGCAGCAGGTGCCACTGCCAGACAGCTGATCAATGCTGGTGTGATTTCTGAGAAACACTGAGGATTTTCTTTTTTATTGCTGTGAGAGAGGGACTGAAGAGGTGAGCTGGAGGGGGAAGGGGTGAGGGGGGGAGATCATGGTGACAAGCAAGCAGGAAAGATGGACCTTTCAACACTACTTGTTGAGGAATAAAGATAAAAATAAAAGGTGTCCTCTCTGCAGCTTGCTGTAGGAACTGAAAGTGGGACACTGTCTCCATAAAGAGATAGGATCACAAGTTCACAGAGAAAGGAGCTATCTGGTAGGAATAGGTTGAGGAGTGAATAGGGATTTTTTCCAGTTAAAATTCTGCCAACTTAATCACTTTGTCAGCAGAGGCCATTCATTTGAATTTTTTCCTTAGCCTGTGCCATCAGCTTTAAAAACACACCATGCACTGATTCCTAGACTATATCAGACATCTATGACAGTTTATTGAACTAAGACTTCAGCGCTACAACCTGGTTCCTGCTGCCTCCTTTTAGTTGGCAGACACTCTAAGCTTCCCTGGAACTCCATTTCTCTGAACTATATTCTCACATTTGCAAGGCTACAGTTTGTAGACCAAGGTCCATGGTGGATTAGATTATGCAAAATTGAATGGCAAGCAATAATGTCCCATGAAGAACAGAAGCTAATCTTTAAATGAGGAAGGGAGTGGGCCTAGCGTTCTAGTCATCAGAGCTCTGATGTGCGTGTACCGGTAGATAGCTGTACAAGTAGCACAGACAGCCACTGGTTTATTGCTGTCAGGGCAGCAACCAGAGAGTGTCTGTCTTTCCCTTAGGATGGGTTGTTGCATTAGGGAGGGAAGCGAGAACGGGAATGGTACATTCTTCACCTTGACATACAACTGCTCTGTTTGCCCCATATATCATATGCAGTCCTGCTATATGAATAATCATTACTTTTGTTCTAACTGCTCTTGTCAAAAGGTTGCCTCTGAGAGTGATGTCCTCAGGAGAGGCTGACATCTCCAGATGTGTAAGGTATTTGGGCTGATGAGTCAAGACCCTCTTCCTCATTTGTTGACACTCATGACTTAGAAATACAAGATGTGCGGCGAAGGTATTTAGCCTCCAACAAGTGGAATGACATTTCAGTTCCCAATAGTAAAATAAAATAAAGAAAACAACAGCAAAACCCCATAATCTAGTTCAGTCAAGTTCAGCAGATGTTTGGAGCTACTCAGCATGGCGGGCATTCAGTCTGCTGATCACAGAGCCAGGACTGCATGCATCAGTGCTATATTCTTCAATTTGCCTTCATCTCATGGAAACCAATCTCCTCAAGAAAAAGAGAGTGAGAGGTGGAAATGGATCACTCCAACAGACACTGGATGGTGGTGTTTGTGCTTGATGTTTTGTTACCATGGGTGAGGGCTCGAAGAATGCCTTGTATCGTACAGACAGCCTATTACAGATATGAATTTCAATATGTCTTATTTTTTTATATATGAATTGTAGGGCTGTTTTCCTCTACACCGCCAGAAACAGGAACGGTTGACTTCAAGCCTCTTTCCTTTGTGTGTGGACAGGGGTGGGGTAACTTCTACCACCCAACCATGACTTCTGTTTTATCCTGAAGAAAGGAGAAAAGGGGAAACATTTGGACACGGAATCTGTGTATAAAACAACCCATCCTGTCACTTTAAAATAGTAATGAGAATCTTGCACTGGCTTTGGAAGTTGTTTTTATTTAGGTCTTCCTCACTTACCCTTAAATGAATGCCTTGCTTACAGACAGCCCCCCAACCTTAAGCAAATTCTCGTCAGAAAATACACATCTTACAACAGAAACACTAAGGCAGACACCTATTCCTGCAACAAACCCTATTGCCCCCTTTGCCCACATATCTACTCAAGTGACACTATCATAGAACCGAACCAAAGCAGGAAGTTCATCAGGGGCTTATCCATCTGCTCATCCACCAACGTGATATATGCCATCATGTGCCAACAATGCCCTTTTGCCTTATAATTTGGCCAAGCTGGCCTGTCTCTGTGCAGAAGAATAAATGGACACAAATCAGATATCAAGAATGGTAAGTTTAAAAAACCTATGGGGGAGCACTTCAACCTCTCTGCACATTCTGTGAAAGACATGACAGTTACAGTGCTTCAAGAGAACACGTTAAATCCAGACTCCAAAGTGAGACTGCAGAGTTAAAATTCAGATGCAAATTTGGAGTCTCTTGTGTTGTTACATTTTGATTTGATTCTGATATTTGATCTGAATAGTCAGCTAAGGGTTCTGATGGCTGACACAAGGGATGATGTTGCAAAAGGGAGGAAGGGAATGTGGACGAAAGGCAGCCATTAAATTGCCAGTCTCTCTGCAGCCGCTTGGAATTGCAGCTTAAATTTAGTATTGTTTCGAAGCTCAGAATAATCTTGTGCAGGACTCTGAGCCTGAGCTATGTTTTCTGTGCAGTTGTGAATAATACTGTGTTTTAAAGAGATGTCAGCATTTTCGAGGGAATGGAAAATGAGTAGTTGTCCAGAAAGTGTAGATTGGGAGATGGCAACGACTGTGTAATATACAAGTCTATAGTACAGGAAGTGTTCTTTTAAAAATATGATTAGCTTTCAAATTTTGACATTGAGAAATGTTTCAAAGTTCTTGCCTTGATGGCACGATTTCTTGGCTGTGTCTTTCCTATCAAGCTGAAGCAGGTTTGTTCTACCAATGGGTTATTCCATTCCCATTTTCTTGATTGTTTTATGAGTTTTGAAAGTAAAATAAATTAATTTTTTTCATTTAAAATTGAAGGCACACTTTTGGAATCAAACCATACATTTATTAAAATACCCCCAAAGCTCTTCCTTTCTTGTTACTAATTACACATTCAATTGAAATTCAATTCAAAATTGCAAAAGATTTTTTTAAATCAATTTTTTCTTTTCATTTGGATGATGATATTGAATCCAGTCCTCATTCCCATGAATGCCTCTTTATGGTTCTCTTTTGACATAAAAGACCTTTAAGAGGGCAGAAACTGCTCTCTGAGTATACCTCCTGCAGAAGCTGCTTTTAATTTTGTTTCTAGCCATTTTCACTTTCTGTCTCTCTTATGCTAGTGTACTGTAGGGGCTGCAGCCATTGGAGCAGGAACATTTAGATCCCAATGAAAAACTATTTCCACTGAAAATAATAAATTCATGCACATAGTTCTCTTGGTCATAATCTTTGCAAAGTTTTGCTTTTGCAAACCTGTAGGTGTTCCTCCTGAACAGATCTGACAGCTCCCCACTTAGAATGACTATTTCCAGTTGGATAGCAAACAGAGCCCTCAGACCCCTGATGAAACGAACTGGTTAAGTTGAGGCATGGGAGGCTGTTAAGTGCTTTGGTGGGGAGGAATTTAACAGGGGAATAAGGAAAAGAACAGACTTGGGGGCTGAGAAAGAGGCAGAAGGCAGTGGAGCTGATCAATGGTGGAAGCATGAGGGGTCTGTACTGGCAGAGAGATGGTCTCTAGGAGCCAAAAGATCTCTTCCACCTCTAGCATCTTTGATTCTGTGAATGCACAACTGGGGAGAAAGCGATTGCATAGAGCAGACGGGGGAGAGAGGAAGAGGCTGAGTGGCCTGCAGTGTGCAGTGCCGTGGTTAGCCCATAGGACCCATGGGGGAGTATGCACTCTTCCTCAGTAAGGTGCACTGAGAGGCTGAAGAACTCATTTCTTGCTCTGTCTCCTGTTGTTTTCCTCCCCCCTTTTGCAACCAGGAATTCAGCTCCTGTTTCTTTCCTCTCTCTCATCTGGCCAAAAGAAGATCCCTCCCACTTCCCTGTCCCTGCTGCGAGCAGGGAGCCTCATACTCCTTGCAGCTGCTAGCTTCACTTTGTGCATGGAACTGACTTGGTTGTTTCACCCTTAGCCTCAGTTGCTAATGCATGTCACCTGCCCCTCCAGCATTAGGGATAGGCTGTACAAGCGGCACCTATGATGCCTACATTTTAGGGGAAGCTGCCATTTAGCTTCCTGCTTTCTCAGTAAACTGGAACAACCTAAGGAGAGGGGTCTGCCCCTTTATGGGTAGGGCCCTACCAAATTCATGGTCCATTCTGGTCAATGTCATGGCCGTAGGATTTGAAAATGTCCGTTTCATGGTTTTAAATGTTTACATCTGAAATTCCATGGTGTTGTAACTGTGGGGATCCTGACCCAAAGAGGGTTGTGGGGGGTGGTGTCAAAAAACTTGGGGGGGGTTTTCACCCTCACTTCTCTGCTTCCTTCAGAGTTGGGCTTTGAAGACAGCAGCTGTGGATCTTGCGGCTGGGCAGCAGCCTCAGAGCTTTCTGCATCTGGGTGGTTCCTGGAGATGAGCCTGATCTCTCCTGTGCTGCTGGAATTACCACAGCTGGACTGAGACTTGCAGCAGAATCCTCCAGCTGGGGCTGGGAGAGATCAGAACCACCTCCTCTAGCTGCAGGAAGCTCCATGTAGTTCCCCTGGAGCTTTGTGCTGATCTGCCCCTGAGAGTGACTGTGCACCCGAGAGAGTAAATCCCATCCCACTCCAGCCCAGCCTACACTAGCAGCTAGAGCCCTGGCAGAAGTGGCCCCAGCCCTGCCCCCTCCCTCCTCTCCAAGAGCTAGGTTTCACAAGACAGGTCTGATTTCATGGTCTGAGACTTTTTCATTGCTGTGAATTTGGTAGGGCCCTGTTCATAGGTCCCACCACCTCTACAATACTAGTAGCAACAGTCTGAGTATATAGCACCAACCCTTCCTGGTGTGGAGAGTGGTTGGGAACTGGCAGCAGAAGGAAAGATGTTGCCAAAAAAGCTGGGGTTGGGGGCGGTGGAAGGAGGGAAACAGTGATATATGCTCCTTGGGGTGGAAGCCATCTTTTTTTTGTTTTGTATTTGTGCAACATCTAGAGCAGTGGTTTTCAGCTGTTGGTCCTAAGAGACTGGACTGCATTGCTCCATGATGTAATTGTTGGGTCGCGGCCATAAATGATTTTCTTCAACTGGGTTCTGGGGGGGGGGGGGGGGGGGAGTGTGAAAACCACTGATCTAGAGCAACAAGGTCCTGCTTTCTGACTAGGGCTCGTTGGTGCTACTGAAATACAAATAATAAATAAGGGATGGTGGGGACTTACTACTCCAAAGAGCCCACACTGTTGTGAGAAATCTTCCCTGCTCCCTAGCCTGATGCAATGCTACAAATACAAATACGACCGGCTGGAAATGTAGCCAGTTCCCACATGGCCATTGTCTGGTGTAGAAGCAAACCTTGTAGGCCTCAAATTTGCTCAGCAATAGCATGACTTATAGAAGAATGGGGGAAAGTGTAAAGATAAGAATGGTATAGTCTGAGAAGGAAAAGAAAAATAACTGGCCTCTCAAGGTTAAAGTACTCTAAATAAGATAAGCTGTCTCTGAACTGTTTTTCTGTTTTAACCAGTTTGTAACCTTTCACTTGCACCTAATAGGCAAAAATTGTTAACTGTCTATCATATAAATACCTGCAAAATCTGCCTGCAAGCAGAGCTCACTTAACTGCACAGACTCTGTGTTAACAGACTCTCTTCCTGTATGCCAGAATAAATGTCTTGCTAAAACTTGATTACATAGGATTAAGTTGTATTTTCTTCCACATTGGTGAGGTGCTGGTTCCAAAGGGTTAAGGGAGGAGTGGGCTGAGGGATGTCATATACCGGTTCTGAAGCATGTAGTGTGCTCTGATGGTTTGTTTTAATATAGTGGAATAATCCTAGGCCTTTGGAGTTGATGTCGGTGCACAAGCAAAAGTTAGAGACATTACATCTATAAAAGATTTAAACAACGTGGCTCATTGCAGTCTTGATGCATCTTGGATCTTTGGCTTTTGGTAAGTTAGGTCTTAGGCTCCTGATACTCATTCTGTTGAGGCTGGAGTGTAAGCTGAGTCTCAAGAACTGGCCTGCATATGGCTAGTAGAAAGGGCTAAAGTTTCAGTGTGAAATCCTCTAAAACCACTAGGAGCGAGCCTGGAGTGCCACATCCAAGGCATTGTGCCGTTAGCATTCCAGAGCTTTTGTGAGCCACCGCAATAACAGATTAGTCAGGTTTTGCTGTGCCTTCTCCAAGGGCCAAATCTAACTCAATCAACCCTGGAGAGATTCACTGTAATTTCAGCCAGCAGCACCAGGAGTTGCAGTTTCCCTAGGGACTTGGAGATGTGGGCAATGTGGCATTGATGCTTGGGGCAACATAAGAGGGCAGAGGGGCATCATTATGTCACCCAGATCCTTGCTTTATAACAATGAAGCATGAGAACCAGAGCATTGGAGAGCACCCATTGCCCCATAGATGATGCCCTTCCCTCTGTGGGAAGACAAGATTCTCCTCCAAGTCCCTGGTGGAAGCGGCTCTGTCTTTTGGCAGCGGGCCTTGAGGAGAATATTATTTTGTCCTTGTTCTTAGTTCCATTTGCCAGGTTCCCTTCTGATTGCCAGGCTGGAAATGCATGGGGGAGGTAACCCTGGTTCCTTTAACAGCTATTCAGTCTATCATTACACAGAAAATACTGGGATGAAATTAACAGAGCCATGTAATTAACTAGTTTGATACCAGGTTGGAGGGGGCTTTCTTTGCAGAGGGGATAAAGAGTCCTTTCAGCAGGGACTCTGTCCTCTTCGTGCCTCAAGGTAAAATCAGACAGGGCTTCCCAGTTCCCTTGCTTGCCCATCAGCTTTGACACAGGCTTCCTGTTCCTGTTCCCATCTCTAATCAGGATTCCTGGCTGTGTTCTGCCCCCATCCCAACCAGCCCTCTCCTCATCAGCCTCTCAGGTAGTGGGGAGAACTGCTTGTGCTCCCTTTGCTGAGCCTCACGGGGACCCAAGCATAGTACCTCTCCCCTGGTCCCCAACCCGTGGGGTTATGAGCAAAATACATGTTGTTGTGGATTGACTGACTTCTCTTTAGGGAAACCTTAGGGTTTGTGAGGCCACATGGTGAAAAGAGGAACACAGCTGAACTTTTTCACCTCCTCTTTCCATCTGGTTTTCCTTCTCTCTTGAATCTGATGGTTGCTGTGACCTTGCTAGTGTGTTACTACTGGTACGAAGAGGGTAGTTCACCAGGAATCTGATCATGACTCACCTGACTGGATTTATGTACTTCATCCCTCTTGTCTTGTGCAAGGTTTTCTTGGGCATCCAGGAAAGCATTTACTGTGCCTTGTGTTGCTGTTGGACCTCAGTGCATGTAGACGCCAAGAAGTCTAGGAGCTATAATCAGCACTATAACCAAGAACCTTCTAACTAGGGGATTCTGAACGTCCCCAGTGGAACACATTAGTGATCACATCTCCCTTGCAAGTACTACATGCAACACACGTCATTTATTCTTACCTGCCTATGGCAAACAGTGCATGCTGTATATTTTTTGTTGCATTTCCTTTACAGATGCTGATAAATGCTGTCCTCTTCCCCAACCCCTCTCCTCCCAGTGAACACAGCATGCAAGAGATGTGCTGGCATTTTTTAAAAGGGTTTGTACTTATAAGGTAGTTACAGTATGTGCATAGAGCAATGATCTGGTTCTGATCTTGCTGGGCAGATTACCTGGAACAGTGACCGTGAAAAGATATGGAACTTAACTAGGATAGCAACACGTCAGGGATTTAATGTACAGTAAGCGGAGAAGGGGCAGGGGGAGAGACAATTGTGGCTCTGATATGGATGAGATTCCAAAATAAACATTTTTTTTAGACTTTGATTTAAGATACAGTTAGTCAACATTATTCTCCTGAAGGAGTTAACCTCCCTCTCCCTGAAGGAGCCACCCTCCAACCCCCCCCCCCGCCCCCCCCGCCAACATGATATACAAGATTCTTCATCCCGACTGTCAGTGCTGGCTACTTGGATATAACAAATACTTGTTTAGTGGCAGCTCCTGGCCAGAGTAGCATTTAGTGAGTTCTTGTCATAGCCCTTTTCTCATCCAATGCTTTCATAGACTTTAAGGTCAGAAGGGACTAGTACGATCATCTAGTCTGACCTCCTGCAAAATGCAGGCCTCAAGACCTCACCCACCCACTCCAGCAATAGGCCATCAACCTATGACTCTTGTTTACCTCCTTAAATCATGATTTAAGGATTTTAAGATACAGAGAATTCACCGGTAGGTGAGCCATGCCCTGTGCTACAGAGGAAGGCTAAGAACCCTCAGAGCCCAGGCCAATCAGCCCTGGGGGAAAATTCCTTCCCAACCCCACATATGGCGATCAGTTAAACCCTGAGCATGTGGGCAAGTCTCAACAGCCAGTTACCCAAGAAACAATTCTCTGTAATAACTCAGAACCCACCCCACGTACTCTCCCCTTTTAGGCCACTTGTATATCCACCACCCATAGCCAAACAGGCTAATCATACCATCCCCTCCATAAATTTATCAAGCTCAGTTTTGAAAGCAGTTATGGTTTTTGCCCCCACAACTCCCCTTGGAGTGTATGTGTGTATTTGTTCAACTCAGGACTTGATTCACTAGACATTTGTTCAGAGTAGAAAGGAACAAATGAAGGATGTGGCATAAGGGGAGGATTGTGAAATGGTTGCAATGGCTGTCAGTTGTGATAAGCAAGCAGAAATCCAGGAAGAGAGATGTTTGTAAGACAGAATAATAATATAGGATTTGAAGGGACCTCAGTAGGCCACCTAGTCCTGTCCTTTGCACTGAGGCTGGTTTAAGTATTATCTAGGCCATTGCTGAGAGGTATTCATCTAACCTGTTTTTAAAATCTCCAATGAAAGAATTCAACAACCTCCCTAGATAATTTGTTCCAGTGTTTAAATACTCTGACAATTAGGAAGTTTTTCCTAATGTCCAGTCTAAATCTCCTTTGCTGCAATTTAAGTCCATTACCTCTTGTCCTCAGTGAATAAGGAGAACAATTTATCATCCTTCTTTTTATAACAACATTTTACATACCTATAAACTCTTGCCATATCCCCTTTCAACTTTCTCTTCTCCAAAATAAACAAACCATTTCCCCCAATCTTTCATTGCAGGCCATGTTTTCTAGAGACCTTTGATAATTTTTGTTGCTCTCCAATGTAGTTTATCCAGTTTGTCCTCATTTTTGGTCTTCACAAAATATGGTGCCCAGAATTGTACGTGATACTCCAGTTGAAGTCTTATCAGTGCTGAATAGTTTTGAAGAGTTGCTTCTTTTGTCTTGCTTACCACACTTGTGCTAATACATCCCAGAATGATGCTGGGTTACTCTGCAACAGTGTTACTTTGTTGACCCATATTTAATTTGTGATTCACTGTAACCCTCACAGTATTTTCTGCGGAACTCATGCGTAGGCAGACATTTTCCATTTTGTATTTGTGCATTTGATTATTTCTTGCTAAGTGTGGTACTTTGCATGTCTCCTTATTGAATTTCATCCTGTTTTTATTTCTGCTCTTTCTCCAGTTTCTCAAGATCATTTTGAGTTCTACTCCTGTCCTCCAAAGAACTTGCAATGCTTCCCAGCTTGATATCACCTGCAAGTCTTATAAGTGTACTCTCTGTTCTGTTAGCCAAATCATTTGCGAAAATATTGACTAGAACCAGACCCAGGACAAATCCCCACAGGATTCCTCTTGACACACTTTTCCAGCTTGACTGGGTGCCATTGATAACTACTTTCTGAGTATGGTTTCCCAATAAGTTGTGCACCCACCTTGTTGTAGGTTGTAGGCAATATTTTCTGAATTGCTTATAAGAGCCTGTGAGACAGTTTCAAAAGCCTTCCTAAAGTTGAGCTGTCTTACAACTACTGCTTCTCTCCATCCACAAGGCTTGTTACCTTGTCAGAGAAGGATATTGGAGTGGGCTGACATGATTTGACCTCCCAGCTGCTGGCGGCACCCTCTGAAAAGTCTGAGGAGGGGTGGAAATCTCACAGTGCTCTCTCCACCCTCACTGCTGCTGAACTTTAGAAAGACAGCATGATTAGTCACTTTATTTATATACACATACTAGGCATTTCGAGTCGATTGAAGTAGCTAATACAATGTGGATGTATCAAAACAAATTTTGCCCCTATAGTTCTCCAAGCTTTAACAGACTGATAGTGGGGTTTGTTTTGTTGTTGTGGTATTTTTTTTTTTTTTAAATCATTTGTTGCTGGGTAATTGAGATTGCCTGTTTCTGTTGGCAGCAAAATCCTTAAATGCAGAGGTGTGCTGGGAGTATCGCTCAAAGCTCCATCTATGGACTAGTCTACACTGGTAACTTACATCGGCATAGCTATGCCTCTCGGGTACAATCCGCACCCTTTGAGAGATGTAGCTACGCTGAAATAATAATAATTATAAATAATAATAATACAGACAGTGCTAGGTTGACAGAAGAATTCTTCTGTGGATCTAGCTACCACTTCTTAGGGAGGGGCGGGTTAACTATAGCAATGAGAGAACCCCTCTTGTCTTTGTAGTAAATGTTTGTGCTGAAGCACTACAGCAGCTCAGTGCAGCTGTGCCACTAACGTTTTAAGTGTAGACGTACCCTAGGAAATATTAACCCACATTTGCCTAACACATAGCTAGGATTACACACAATAGAAATTCCCCTCAGCAACAGGATTCCTTTCAGCCAGTAGCTTTACTGTTTTGGCTCAAAACAAATATAACAAACCAGCAAGAGTCCTCTCTTGGGACACTGGCTTTCTTTAATCTCTAGTAATCATGGTGAGCACTCACAGATGGCTTGGCCAGCATCTACAGAACGTTGTTTTATTCTATTACAAGGCATATTCATGTAGCAAACATACTGACCTTATGATTAGCTCCTTTAAGAGGAATCTCGGGACATGGGAACGCTCAGACTTGGGAAACTGGGTGTTCTCATCTTTGTCAGAAATGTTTTCCCTCAAGTCTTTTACTAATTCCTTGCAGCTACTGTTGATTTGTTATCTCCACGAAGCTACTGAAGGGTGACAGAGACCTGTTGTTTTGACCGTGACCTTAATTTATGTGTGCATCTGAAAAGAAATGCTATGTCAGAGGTAATGGATGGGCTCAGGGAGCTGCTAATGAGATGTGGAGCCTGCCATTTCAGTGAATCTAGTGCAGATCAGCAGCGGCTGAAAGTTGTTACATCTGATGTCTTTTCAGGAGTATGTGTGGAATAAGCTTAATTGTTTCAGTCCTGTCTCTGGTGAACAGATGTCCACATCACAAACCCACCAGCATAACTGGCTCCATTATTGGGCTTCCTTGTAAACTCAGCAAACTGAATCGGCCTGGAATTTAACTTCTGTCTCATTATTGAGGGTAGTCCTGTTGCAGCAGGGTTGGGACATGTGAGCAGATGTGTTGCTGGGCAGGATACTTGCACTGCAGTTGTCCGTACTGTATGTCTATTCGGTGTTTACAGAGCAAAGCCCGTTAGGCCTGGGCTGTCTCGTGAATTTGTGTTACTGCTCTGAGCTGGCATGGTGGTTAAATCGCTAGTGGCTGGTCTGTTGGTTCTCCTGCTGGTGGTGCTGCGTCAGTGGCACTGCAGAGTTAAAATTGTGAGAAGTATACCAGTCAAGGCCTTGGGCGGTCAGTCTGGCTCCTTTCAACAGCAATGGATTGTACATTCAAATTCAATGTTTGCAGATGTGGACTTTTTAAAAGTAATTTGAGACTTAGAAAACAGTGGGGAAAATGGACTGAAATTCCAGAGGCTGCAATATCATTGAACTGGGCAAGGGAACACACTTTGACTCTCTGACTGACAATGCCTTCTTGACACCACCTACATATGTGTTGCTCACACACCTGTTATGTCAAAGAAGGGCTTCCCCCAGCACCTGTTTCCTTGGAACCTAGAAAAGGGTGGTCACATTCTTTGCATGGTCAGGTAAATCCAGTTCAGAATTCACCATACATAGTTATGAATAGAAAATAAAAAGGTAATCAGCTGATATTTTTTTCCTTCCACCTACACAATTGGACATGTGCATTATGGTTTTCTTTTCACTGTCCTTGAAGTAATGGGTGGTTGCCAGGCTTCTATGTAGACAGCAATCTTGAGGGATCAGTGGTCTGATGTAGTATTGCAACCCCTACCCACCCAGAGTTATCTAGAAACACCGCCTCTGTTGTTGATAATGTTGGGCTTTTCTCCATTCAGGAGTGTGAGATCAAGCTCCAGTGACTAACACATATTCCCCTATATGTCCCAAACTGAGCTTTCATTTAAAGCACATCCTTTCATAGTCTAAATATCTAGTGTTTATCCACCATAATCTGTTTGCCCTTTTCCCTGTTTTCATTCCACTCATGTTACTTTGGCCATCAGACATCTACAGTGTCTGCCACTATGTATCTTTTCATTGATGCTGTACCAAGAAGATGCCATGCTTCCCAGGAATGTGAAGGCATCGCCTCTCAGAAGTGCCTTTCCAGGGGTGTGTCTTTCTGTAGTAGCATTGGAAAGCACCTCCCAGATGCCACATACCATCCACGGTATCTGTTCATGGTGATGACTCTGAGGACCAAGCATGCCGCACACATTGCACTGATTTTTAGACTAAAGGATGGTTCTAAAATGGAGCAAGTTGCATAGTGCTTTGGAGCATACAGACATGTGTACGACCACTCGTGTTGTAGGCCTTAATTTGGTTTGCTAGTTTGAAAAAGCTTGTGTACTAATAGAAGAATAAGAAAATTCCTGACTTGGGCAGTGTGTGATTGACGCATTTCCCCACCCTGGCAAATTCTCTTCCTTTCCAAATGCTGAAACTCAGAAACATCCCATACTCCCTCTCTATTGTTTCAAACTCTGCTCCGTATTTGAACATAAAGATGCAGAACTGGACTGACCACTTCACTGCTGTTTTAAGCATTTATTAAGTTATTTCCCCCAACTCAGACTGTAATTTCTTTAATCAGGGACAATGCTGTGAATGATGCACTCTTTTTTAAAGTAACTTTTCTGACTAGCGGATCAGCTCCGACATCAATTGAAAGATAAGCTCCTGGGCTGGTCATACTGCTTGCTTTTAACAGTGACCCCAGCTGTGTGTCTGGTGGATATCTATTATTTTCTTTTTGATTGAAACATAGGGGATTTTAATAAGTAGTTCCTGCTAGCATCCTGGTAATTGTTTATATAAATCCCTCCACCCCTTGGCATTAATGAGACAATAGACATAAATAACAGAAAAGAATCTTCCTTGCCTTATGGACTGTTAGAAGCTTGGAGGTGGCAATGTATAGAGGCAGGAACTAGGGTGGTGGTTTACTCCTGGGGAAAATTGCTGTTATGAGAATGAGGCATTAGAATAATATATCCAGATGGAGAAATGAAGATGACAGAATAACATTCTCCATGCCTCATTGCCTATCTAGCAGATGTACTAAGTCACTGCCTCCTGTAGGTGAGAGGCCCCTTGTCCTGGATTGCTTTAGAGGGAGGAAAGACACCAGCTGTGTCAACTGATGTTCTCCCATAGGCTTGATCTGTCATTTTACATGGAACTACGCTGCTTGAGGGCTGATTGAGCAACAAGTTGCTTACCCCTCTGATCCTGATGTTGGAGAGGTAGATTTAACCACTATGCAGGCACTTGTGCTCAAAACCAGAACAGTGTACGCAGAAATCATGTTTATCTTTCATGAGGGGGTCGGAGGAGAGGAGCTCCATTAACTTGAAATTGCAAAATTGCATGATAGATGATGATGATATAGTAGGAGAAGTGTTAAAGGGAGTTGTATGATGGGGTATGTTGCAGAATGAAAACGAAAAGAACTCATGTGACTGTGTGCAAAGAGACAGAGGCTGGGACTCCTGGATGGGTGTTTAACCCAGACTACCCACTTAGAACCCCGGGGGTTTGAATTTGAAAGGTCGCTAGTTGGCTCCTTAGGGGAAAAGGGGCAGGATCTAAGGAGGTTGGAGAGCTAGAATGTGATGCAGAAGGGAAGCACTGTTAGACTCTTATGCGGTAAGGCTTTCTCTCTGGTTATGAGTAGAAAGGTCATTGAATGCTATTGTTCTGTTGATATTACATTTAATCTGCTTAAAATTTTTTTAGTGGTTTTTCAAATCCAGAAGTTGGTGGGGCCCTTGAAATAGTGTTAGGGAAAGCAGCCAGGATCACCTGCTCTTCACAGGGAAGTGTCCTGAGAGGAGTAAAGGGCTGTACTGGTGACCCATAGACACTGGTGTTGGACAAGGTGTGTGTCCAGGAAGGCTTTTGAAAGTGTGATTTGGCTTATGGAGAAAAATAAAATAAAAATAAGAAATTTATTGCTCTAGCCATCAGCGAGCCTTTCTTCATCAAACATTTAACAGGTAACAGTAATGGAAAGAGACCACAATTAAATGGGTGATTAACACCTGTGCAGATTGCATGAAATGGCAATTTTGAAGATCCCAAATGATGTCCTCTTATCACATTTGGCCTCCCTCTGTGTTTCCTAGGATCTTTCATCTCTCTGTCCTGTTCTTGGTTAAGAATCATGGTGCTGAAATCAATACAGCTGTACTCCGAGTGCTCTGCAAGTCTATGGCAGCAGAAGAGAGGAACAGAGTGGGAGATAAATTACAGTGCAAACTGAGGCCTACCTGGGGCTTAGTGAATAGGCCACTGGGCTAGGACTCAGGAGAGCG
Organism: Pelusios castaneus; assembly: GCA_007922175.1. Taxonomy (NCBI): domain Eukaryota; kingdom Metazoa; phylum Chordata; order Testudines; family Pelomedusidae; genus Pelusios; species Pelusios castaneus. The sequence continues at coordinate 824,342 of ML685919.1, forward strand.
GGGTTCTTTTCTCGCCTGCCACTAGTTTACTGGGGACCTGGGGCGAGTCACTTCTTTTCCTGGGCCACAGTTTCCCTATCTGTGAAATGAAGGGAATGTTACTGACATCCTCTGTAAAGTGCTTGGAGATTTATGGAGAAAAAGAACTATACAAGATCTAGGTACTATTTTTGTACACTGGACAATGGTATTGACACTGTCAGGCTTTATCCCCTAATGAGGGGAAGGGTGCCCAAACAATACCTGGTTCTTTAGATGCGGATGCTGGGGAAGCTCCTGAAACCCTCAGGCAAAGACCACCACTAGCAACGAATTTTTGTTTACACACTATGTATGTGACTTTTATTTATGATTACAGATTACCAGATTAAGGCAGTGATTAGTAGTACAATAAACACCCAATATATCCACAGGCACTCTAAGCTACAATACCACTTATTGCATGAATGTAGGATTTTTCATCAATAAATGGCTTTAAGCATATGATATAGAGAATATAACAAAGCCCAACACACACAAACTAAAACAATTAAGAACACAAGCCAATATGTAAGGCACAATCACATGGGACCCGTTGTACTATCGTATAGGGGTCTCTTTCACACCTGTTGGTCACAGGGTTCACCTGAGCACCCTTGGCTGCACGCAGGATAAGTCCCAGACCTGGTCAACAGTTATACCCCGTTCACACTTCCCCTCCCCAGCCGCAAAGTTATAGCAGTGACGAACGCTAGCACAGAGGGTGCCTGTTTATACACTCATACAAGAAGGGGATCCAGTGGGTCACGGGGTTCACCTGCACACCCTTGCTTTCAAAACCCTTGCGGGCCTTGGTGTGGCTGTGTTCAGGCTAAGTCTCAGACCTGGTCACTGGTTGTTTCCTTACACACAGTCTTCCACACAAAGTCTTTTATCCTTCTTATTACTTATAAACACAAAACAAACAGGCGGAAGTACTAACAAAACTATACCCAACGTAAATCCTACACCTACCCCAATTCCTACTTCAGCCCCAAACCCATAATTGGCACTGCTATTGTTCATTACCTGAAAGTCTCAGCATAAAGCCGGGCAAAACCTTACATTTTTGTATTGCTGTGCTTGAGGGCCGGGCACTACTCTGAGCCTCTACTTTAGTTACCTTTCCTTTGTTGAAATTGGTGTCGGGTTGCTATTCCGAACCTTCCCTCAGCTGGCCAGGCCTTGGTGCTTTACGTCCAGTCCTGTTGTCCGCGTCCTACGGAGAGCCGGCGGAGAATGCCTTTGGGGTGATCAGACCCTCGGGCCTGTTCAAATGCTAATTGGAATGACTCCAACCTGCCCCCCCCATAAGGCCTCCTTTTATTGCTCAAAACTGCAATGGCGTGGTTTCTGCTGATTCATGCAGTTAGCTGCCAGGAGTGTTAGGGGCCTTTTAACCTTCCCCTTTTCCAACTGCCTGCCAGCTGCATCCTGTAAGAGCTTGCATATATGTCAGATCTTGGTTGTCAAATCAACAGTTGTGGTTTTGCCTGGTTTTTAGGCCTCTGACTTGATCCTGGGGCCTAGTTTGGACAACTTAAGCCATTAGTACCCTTCAAGAGTTCTGTGAGGTTCAGAGAAGCATTCAGCATTTCTTGCCTAAACTGTTAAAGGTCAGAAGTGATTTTTTGGGTGGCTCACCATTTGAGTACTCAGCTTAAGACAACTTAGAAGGATCTATATCCAGAGGAGTAGCCATGTTAGTCTGTGTACTTCAAAAACGAGAGTCCTGTGGCACTTTAAAGACTAACATATTTCTTTGGGCATAAGCTTTCGTGGGCTCCAACCCACTTCGTCACATGCAGTGGTGCCACAGGACTCTTTGTTTTATGAGGTCCTAGTTTTCAGTAGTTGTAAAAAGTATGCTGGAGGTAGCCTAAACTTTTATTCCTGTTGTTACTGCAGAAAAAAACAACCTAAAAGTGAGTGAGCTAGATTGTTCCATCTCGTGATTCATTGGTTGAATTCTTTACTAAATTCTCATCCTTATTTCTGTGTAAATCCATTGAAATAACTGAAGGCATAATTTGGCCTTTCATTACCAGCAAAGAGGTTCCTGAAGGAAAGAACTCAGCTTGACTTTGAGTCCCAAGGTGAATTTGCAGGAGTTTAGAAGAATTTTTTTTCCTTAACTAAGCATGGCTGATTTAAAATTCAATAAAAACCACGGAACCCCACAATGCTTTTTTCTCTCATTTTTCAGAAGAGAAACACGCTTGAGGCAAACTCTTTCTAAAGGCTTGGGTTTGGTTTTGGTTCATCTTTTCTTTGAAACAATTCTCCAGTCCCCATTCCAGATCCATACCTTCTCATTCCCTATATTGTCCCATGGATGTAATCCTAGGAAACTCCTCCTGAGACACAAAAGTAATGTGAAAAAAGTTTTACAATAGCATAGCTTTGCAATTGAGGAAGAGCACTTCATTTTTGCATTGGATGGTTTCTTAGAAGGTGTTTATTATCTTGCTTCAGCAACGCCTTACTTACTAGAAGGCAAATGGTATGTATGTGCTAGATGAGCAGCTCTCATCCTTTCCAGACTACTGTACCCCTTTCGGGAGTCTGATTTGTTTTGTGTACTCCGTGTCATCTCACTTAAAAACTACTTGCTTACAGAATTAGAGATAGAAATACAAAAGTGCTACAGCATGCTATTACTGAAAAAATGCTAACGTTCTCATTTTTACCATATAATTATAAAACAATTGGAATATAAATATTGTACTTGTACTTCAGTATATAGAGCACTATACACAAGTAGTTGTGTGAAATTTTAGTTTGTATAGAATTTGCTAGTTCTTGTTGCCTGTTGTAAAACTAGACGAATATCTAGATGAGTTGATGGATTCGCTGGAAGACCTTTGCATATCTGCAAGGGTGTGCGTACCCTGGAGGCTTGTACACACTACAGCCTTATCACACGGTAAGGAGCTTTACCACGCGATAAGGCTGTGAGCCTACACACTACAATCTTGCTTGTTGCACGGAAACAGCCCTCTTCCTGCTCAACAGGTAAACCACCTAAACGAGGGTGGTTAGGCTTACCGTGGAACAGCTGCTCCGCGGTAGAGCCAGCGTGTACGCTCCTTGCGCTTTTGGCAGCCTCTGGAAATGTCCCAGAGTGCCAATCGAGGCCACTCCGGGACACCGGAGCTGTCATACTTGTCAATTTCAATACTTGTCAATTTCACTGCCCAGGGCCGGGGCCTGGGTTCCCCAGGGCAGCAAGGCTCCAGCCACCAAGAGTGCTGGGTTCTCGGCGGCAGCGTAGCCCTGGCCCCGGGGAAGCCCCGCGGGAGCGGGGCTCAAGCCACCGGCGGCTTTGGAGCCCCAGAGTTGGGGAAGCCCCGCTGCCGCAGCGCTTCCCCTGGGCTGGGGCTACGCTGCTGCCTGTGGCTTGAGCCCCGCTCCCAGGGGAACACCTCCCTGCAGTGGGGCTCCAGTGGGCCAGGGCAGTCCCAGAGAACCCCCTGGGCAGCCTTACAGTCCTGTTGTGGGAAAGGGGGTGGAAGCAGCCCTGCTGCCACCCCAAAGGCTGGCTGCGGCAGTGCATGGTGGGATAGGTGCCCACCATGCACTGCTCCTTGTAGCAAAAATTCAAAGGAGTGCTGTGTGGACAGGGGAAAGCGTTACAGTTATAACGCTTGCTTGTCCTGCAACAACTTTTATTGCGGGATAAGTTGATAATGTGTACATAGCCTGGGTTGGAAACCACTGTTCTAGACTAAAGGAATGTCGCTGCTCTTATGTGATGGTGTCTATTTCCCTCCCTCCCACCTATTTTCTTGTCAGAAAGAGAATGCCTTCCCAGTATGATGCTAATGGCTACTGATTATAGGTCCTATCTGATAAGAATGTGAAGGTCAAGTTAATTTCCCTCAGCAAGCAAGGTAAGCTATGGGTTTCTATGGTAACCAAAATTATCCCACCACCCCATCCCAAAAGCACTTGAAATGTAAATGTAGTAAAGAAACACAAAGTTAAAAACTCTCATTCATAAAATGTCATGCTAATATAAAATGAAGGAAGAAACCTCTTAGTAATTGTATCTACTCACAAAACTAGCAATATCCTCCAGGCTGAAACAGCTTTTCAGGGTTGGCCTGAGATTTTTTTTTTCTATTCTCCTATTGGTCTTTGTGCCATGTTAGGTAACCCCAACGCAGATGCTTCATAGCAGCACTAGAATGGGCTAAAAGGAATAGTCTGTTTTACGTTTTAGAGCAATTGCAGTCCAGCATTATCCATCGTAGACACAGCCATTGATGGAAGGAGATCCTCCTATCACTGTCTACTCTGAGGACTTGTAATTTTCCACCACTCCACTTTACTGTGCTTTAAGGTTTGCTGAATCTGGTAAAAACACACAATGTTAGCACTGACTGAGTTGCACGGCTGGCCAGTGATGAATCCTCAGTTTGCCAAACACAAGAGCAATAGCAGCTTAGCAGTACCATTCCACCACTGGAGTATGATCATATTGGGTAGCCATGAACTACTGCTACCCCCCGGTGTGCCATGTTGTGATAGATAACCCTGGTTAAATTAAGAACCTTGTGGCACATCAACTGCACTGTTCTATACTATAGTTTGGGTTGATCACATGGGCTATGTCTACACTGGGTAATTTAAGTCAACTTTGACTACGTCGACTTAACTGAGTCGACTTAGTTAAGTTGATTTAGTGTGTCCACACTGAAAATTAAAGTCGACTTAAAGGGGAACTTACAAAGTTGACCTAGAGCGTCCACACTGGACGCTCTAGGGCGGCTTTGTGGGGCTAGGGGGACCTAGGGCAGGTCCATGGGGGTAGGGGGGCACCCCTTGCCCAATGCCAGGGGGCTCAGCCTTTGCCCCATTGTACCTATGTACAATGTACATAGGTACAGTGCCCGGCAGGGAGGGCATTGGTGTAGCCCTGGGGTAGCCCTAAGTCGACTTAGGGCTACCCCACAGCTACACTGGCTTAAGTCGACTCTAGGGTCCGTAACACCCAGGTATCTCATGCAGTTCCTTGTCCTGTGCCTCCTCAGACAAATCTCTTACTATCACTGTCTCCTTCAGTCATAATTGGTACAATTATTATTACTTTTAACAGATCAGATTTTTATTTTATATTCCATTTAGAAACATTGGAAGCTTTTTCTTTTCCCCAATTCATCCCTTTATGAGCTGTTTATTTAAAAGGCTTTCCTTTTGTATCCTGCCACGTGGAAAATGCATTGTTTTTTCAGGCTTGTACTTCTTCAGCTATTAATAAAAGTGAGCTCCAGTGTGTCATTGTACAACTCTCTAGTACCCCAATGTTCCACTCTGCAACCTGTGTCCTAGATTTACAGCATTAATTTTTTTTCTTTTTGGTGCAAAAGGTTTATTTGGACTTAGATACATGCTAAAAATAGTCTGCCCAGTAGGTGTAATTTGTTATAACTCTAAAATGTCATTAAAATAATCCCCCAGCATAACTAAAATGTAGCAGGAAAATTCAGCGTAACTGAGCATCAGCAAGCCAGGAAATTTAAAAATTCAAAATCTCCCTTGTACTCTACCACCACCCGCCAGCCCCCTCTCTGTGTCAAATGCCCAGTGGCAATGGGATTTGGACTGTTTTGTACTGAGGAGAAAAACAAATTCCATAGCTGCAGGACATCACTTAAAATGCCTAGCAAACAGCTCTGCCACATTTATACCAATGGGTCTCTAGCTCAGGAGCCTGGGCTGATCTCCATTTGTGGTAGCATGACAGGGGCAGGGAGGGAGAAGTAATCTTCCAGGTAACTAGTTCCTGAGCCATAGATAGGATCCAGGCTATGTTTTGGGAACTGAAGTGGTGTCCGAATGACAGGGCTGCTGAGCAATGATATGCAGTGGTGTTCTAAGGTTAATTCCCTTTGCTACCATTAGCAAGTTATGACCACAAATCACCCTTTTCAATGGAAAATGAGAAGTACCTCCATAAGCTAATGCTGGGTCTCACCATGGGCTGGGGACTGTCTTATTGCTCCCATTTTATCTAGTGGGAAGGCTTCACAGCTGCTGCACTATGGGAGGGAAAGCAAGCGACCAAAAATATAAACGTGATGGTATTGATCCTTTGGTCAAAACTTTATCCAGCTTGCTCCCCAAATGGACACAGACACACACATGCTCTTGTTCCCAATCGTCTCCCCATGAAATGGATAGAGGAAGTGTCAAAACAGCTCACCCTCAAAACAAACCAACAAGAAAAAGGCATGTCGTTCTGTGAGGCAAGGTGGGTGAGGGGAATACCTTTTATGGACTGACTTCTCTTGGTGAGAGAGAAGCTTTTGAGCTTACCTGGATGAAGAGCAGCTCTATGTAGCTCAAAAGCCTCTGTCTCTCACCAACAAAATTTGGTCCATAAAGATATTGGCTCAGCTACCTTGTCTTTCTACTATCCTCGGACCAACACGGCTACAATTACATTGTGTACAACAATGGAAGGTGTATCAAGAAGGGTAGTTAGCAACGGAGTGAATTCTTAAGAATACCAAGAGGTTCCTCCTAAGGGCTTCTGGAATGTTGGCTTTGCTGCTCATTTGCCTTCCTAACAATGAATTGTATGTGCAGTTACAATGTGAAATTAATGGCCATCAGGTTGCTGACTGTTTGTATTCTGATGTTTCTGTTTGGGGGGGGGGAAGACTTTGAGCAGTAAAAACCCAGTTTTTTGATTTAAGATGTGGAGGACTACTGATAAATTATTTTATGAATGATTTCTGGTTGGCAGAGGTATTGAGCAAATGAATTCTAAAGTCAGTCAGAATGGAATGAAGTTGAATTTGTTCTTCTTGCAGAGAGATTAATAATAGCACTAACTAGAATCTGACCAGGGGGAAAGCTGGTGGTGAGCAGTTTGCTACCTACTCCCTTTGTACTACCAGTGCATGTTATCAATGCCTGACTGGCAGCAAATCATGCTATTCTAGTCTTCAGTTGTCCCGCGCCATATTTACCCACACTGTTTTTTCCAGTGGACCTGCAATATTCCCTGCTTTTGCAGTTCTAGCAAGTTATGGCTTCAAACATAGCTATATCAGTGCACCATAGTGTAGAGGTGCAGCCCTTCTAACTTCTGTTTCAGTCCTGGACTCCCATATAACACCATCAATGTATCCTTACTCTATATTCTGCATCTGGGCCTCTGCTGAGCGGAGCCTGACAATTGTGCAAGGTGTGTGGTAAAATGGCATAAATTCCAGCAGGTTTCCGTGGCTCTCCTGTCTGATAATACTAGGTAACAAGCGTGACGCTAAACTCTGTTGCACATGAATTAACCTGGTTTATTTTTAAACTAGGATTTCTGATCCACGGTGATGCCAATCACCTCAAGAATTCAGGTTTTCTATAATGTTGGAAAGGAAACATCTCGTGAACAAACCAGCATCTATCTGAATACTGCAATACTGGTAAATAACAGAAATATCCTTATGTGAACTATGTTGCAAGGCAAACAAGGAGTCCTGTGGCACTTTTTAAAGACTAACAAATTTATTTTTTGCCATGAGCTTTCGTGGGAGAAAATCCCACTTTGTCAGACTTTTAGAACGTGGATAACTTTACAGTATGGGAGGGAATGATAAATCCTGTGATTATACTTCCCTGCGTAAGGTCAGATTACTTTAACAAATCAAACAAGCTGTATAGATTCAAACTGTGAAACAACATATTAGAAAGTGATTTGGAGAGAGGTGAAAATCACTTTGTAAAGAGAAAGCCAGCTCTCATGTCTATCCAAAACCAAATTAATGGTGTCAAATTTGCATATGAATTTCAGTAGAGAGTAAAATGTATACAATAACTTCTTGGAGAGCTATTACAAATGACTTATTTTTGTAACTTATCAGTTAAGTGAGTAATCTCAATTAAACATAAGGGCATTAAGAACATTTTGCACTTTATGGGGCCGGATCCAAAGCCCTCTGATGTTAATGGGTATCTTTCCATCAATTTTACTGGGCTCAGATATGGCTTCTGTAGTTCCTTCTCCGTGAAGGTACTCAAAGTACTTTAAGGACAATGAGTTTGTCTCATAGTTCCCCAATAAAGTATGAGGGCATTAGACTTGAATACCTTTGATTTGGCTACTTCTGCTTCAGTTTGTCAGACTGAAGCCCAGAGAGATTGTGACTTACCCATATTGTATCCAGAGCCTATAGAAGTTAACGGGAGCCTGTTACTAAATGGAAATAGTAGAATTGTCAATAATAATGCAGAAAAGGCAAAAATGTTCAATAAATATTACTTTTCTGTATTTGGAAATAAAAAATCCGGTTGACATAGTCGTATCCTTTTTATGATGATGCACTTTGCATTCTACTAGTAACTCAAACTCAGGAAGGTATTACAGGTTTAATGATATGAAAGTAACATAGCCCTGGGCCTGGTGGGGGCCACATTGGGCTGGCGGCGGCCAGGCCCCAGATCCCCGCCAGACTCAGGGCGCTGGCGCTGGGACTTGGGGCATGTACCCTGTGTGCCTGGCGCCAGCAACACCACTGTCAAAATCGAATTGTAAATAGGGAGTCGTCATTGAACAGGTTTGTTTCTAGCGGAGTCCCTTGGCTGTATGCTATTTAACAGTTTTATTGACGACCAATGGGAAAACATACAATCAACGCTACTGAGAAAGCATGTGTGTGTAGAAATTCACTCCAGCGAAGCAGGGAGGAGCTTTCATATCATTCTGTGTTCTGCTCCAGCCGATATAGTATTCTGGCCAAGTAGAACCTAATCAATATTAGGGTCACTGTCACAGACTGTCCCTATTGTGGACCATACGCACTAACCAGGCACACGTGCTACTTGTTAGCTCCCTTAGAGGAGAGAGAATATGTCTAATGTTCTTTTCATACAAGTCAGAATGTTCCATTCCTTAAATTCGGTTAAACAATGCAGACAGCTTTGCTTGTCCTAAACACAGATTTGTAGAATGGTTAAGGATTCTTGATTCTAAGCTGCCTATCTCCAGTTCAGGATGCAGCTTTAACTGATGCCACTGATAGGAGTTCCCTTAGGGCTCCCATGTTGGTGGAAATTAAAGCATAGAGGATCCTAATGCTGCCACAGTCCTTCTCCCTCTCTCTCCTTATATCAGGGACAGGGTGTGGGATTACAGGAGGCTATAAAGTCATTTGCATCAGTTTTCTGCTGTCAGAGATTCCTCCTAGATGGGGAATTCTCCAGCTGAAATCTGTCTGCTTTAGATTTGCTTCATGCACTGTAAACAGTAATATGCTGAGCATAAGTGGAGAATGAGGGTCAGGTTTCAGGAGGGATCAGGTTATAGGTGGCAACGGGGCTCAGGAAGGCAAGCCAAGAAAAGGCTGCTACTACTCAAAACTGCACAGCCTTGGCATGTAACACTGGCCTCTGTGTGCTCAATAAAGATTTCTATTATACATTTGTGCCACATCTGCCTCATCATGTATTGCTAAGGATACCTAGTAACCAAGACTATTAACAAAACAAAGCAAGAACAGACCAAAGAAAACTTGACAGAGCAGAGGGACCAGCCACAGCCTCTGATTCACCATACATTACCCCAGTTTTACATTGGTGAACCAACCTAGGTTTGTATTATCTTTTCTGAAGAGCCCCAATCTGGTGGAGCTGTGCTGCCAAGGAGCAGGCTCCTGAGGACAGCATTCCTGTGGAAGCACAGGGGCTCTGCACATGTCTTTGAAAGCAGGTGGAGGAATCACTGAATGGGAAGATACATGGGGAGATTTTCTCCCTTTAGAGCACTTTAGACACCTTTTACAACAATAGGAGGTGGGATTTACCCCCAAGTGGCTTTTTGAGGACCACATGAAACATTGTCACACTTTACTCACTACCTTTCTTTGCTTACTCTGATGCACTTCCAGATTTCAAAAGTGATTTATCTCTTAGGCCCTCCTGGAATCATTTCCTTTCTCTTCTCTTCTTGGATGGTGCTCATCTGAGTGTTTAGAACATGACAATACATGTAGGACCAGTTTAGCCATTTCTGGAGCACCATGCCATGACTATTCAAATAGCTGAGTTAATCTTTCAACTTTCTGTTTTACATGACCCAAGCACGAAGGTACTCAGACTCACAAAAGCAAATTCGCTATCATGAACCTTGTGATATTTTAGGTTTATTTTAGAATCGCAGTAGCTGTGATTAGAGGGGAATCTCAACTTACTTATTTTAATTTTTTAAATGAAAGTTTCTAATTGTCCTGGTTGTGAAGAGAGGCTGCAAAACTAGAAGGCAAATAAAAAGAACCCAAATGTATTCTTTTTGAAAGAGTATTTTTAAGCCAGTTTTGGGGGATTGACTCATGATATTTAAATGTTTGAGATTGGCAATGCTACAGATCATGATGCAACATTAAAAAATAGAAGCAGAAATTAATTAGAATGGCTTCATCACAGTACTTATCACCCAGGATGCTTTTGGATTTTACTTTTAAAGGAAAAGCTCACATTGTTAGTGAATGCAGGACCATACCCACAGAGTAATACAAATATAATTCAAATTCTAAAATGAATACTGTCTGAGTTGTTAAATCCCAAGAGAAGCTTCAGTTTTTTCATGGCCATGAGATGCTCTGACCATCCTGCTACCTGTTACTGCCTAGAAAGAAACAATGAACATAAAACCTGCCTTCTGTCATGCAACTGACTTGCACTGTGTGGATTGGCAAGCAGAAGATCACTGTGGGTGACCTGGCCTGCATCCTCTGCTTGCCTTTGGGAAGAAAGAGGCCAGACCTGATCAGAGATGCAGAGTACAGAGGCAAAAACTGGTTCCCCCATGTACATTAGATCAGAGTGAAATGTGCTGCTGCTGCAAGATTGACTAAAGGCGGAATCCTTTGCTAGGCTAGTGCCAGAGGATAGGAAGGATGCCTCCTATGTTTTTCTGCAGTACCAATGCAAGCTGCATGACTGAAACCTCTGCACATGCAGCTGAATTGATTAAGGGAACAAACCCATCGAGAGGAAAAGAGAGCGCAAAATCTACTTAAATCTAATCTGAACTCCAACAGAAGGAAATGCTGCTACAGACCTTTTTCAAAGCATCAGCATGAATGAAAAAGCCAGTGCACCAGGTGCACAGAGGGGAAAAATATATCGGTGTCGTTGTCTGGAGATTGACTGACTGAAAGCCGAGCAACTTAAAGGCCACTAGATAGATCCTCAGTTCCTGTAAATCTGTGTAAGTCCTTAGCCTTCAGTGATGCTATATTTATTTACATTGGCTGACGCTCTGGCCTATAAATCTGAATGATGACTGAAAATGTGTGCCTCTGTAACGGTTCATTTCCGAGCCTATTGATTAATCAGCATGTGGCACTAAAGGTAGATTGGGTTTAAGCAAGTACCATTCCAGTGAAGCTTACTGATCCACCCACTGAGGAAGATATCCTGGTCTCTGTCACTGTAGTATCAGAGAGGTGCCCACTTCTGGCAGGTCTGAATTTGCCCATGATGGTGATCTCTGTGAAACAAAAATAAACAGTAAGGAAAAAAATGTTCATTTTTTGCAAGCATTTGTTGGTGAAATTCTCCTCATTAGAATGTTTGCATAAAGAGAAAATATAATGAATGTGTTCAGACAAAAATGCTCATGAGCATTTGTGATGGTAACATTCACATGGTAGTCTTGAAACCTCTTTATTGATTTGGGGGCCTGATCAAATCAGGGAGTAAAAATAAAATACGGTGACTTAGGTGAGCACAGAGTGACTTACATGAGCAAACAAGGTGACAGTAACAAATTGGAAACTGAATACTGAAAGCAACAGTCACCATGAACAAACAGTGGTCTCCAACTTTTCGCCAGCAGATGACAAAACACTCATAGGTTTCAATGGCAAATGCCCTTCAGAATATACCACAACATACAAGATGCCATATGTTCCCTTTAACCAGTAATCAGATAGAGGGAGATTTTCAAAGGTGCAAAGAACACATAGGCACCCAGCTCCCATTTGTGCCTTTGAAACACTTCTCAATATATTTTTAAAATAATGGTTATGTTTGTAAAACTCAAAAATCAGCTCATTGATGACTTGCAAAATAATTTTCTGAGCACTGAAATGCTTTCGTGTAACTGAAATTTTTGGGCTTAATATAGTGGGAACTGTGAGAAAATTAATGGTCTGTGATATATGGGAAGTCAGACAACATGATCTAATTCTCCCTTCTGGCCATAAACTTAAAATGGTGAAAGGGGGATAAATTAGATTACTACATGAAAATTTGCACAGCTGTAGAATAAATACAGTTGTATTTTTCTTTTGCCTCATTAAGAGGCAGATACATTGTTCCCAGTGACTCTTGTGCCCTGCTCCCACAAATAATTGCAGTTTAACTCATTGCATTCTGTATCTTTAAGTCCTTTGTGATATTTACCATCCTTCCTCATGGCCCCTTGATCTCTGCCTCTCTTTGCACAGGCAAAACTTTTTTGAAGGTGTAGCATTCTTTACTTAATGAAAAGATGTCAGGTTTATGAGAATAAAGTATTGATTTCCCCAAGCCCTCTGCTCAGCCAAAGGGTGAACTCTGTGTATGCCATGATTATTGCTAACGTTATTTGCGAGAAGTCCATTATTTGTAGTGGGGGAATAACATCACCTCTGGCTATTGCCGCTAATGGACATCGAGCGTCTGTTTTCAATGAGGGGCTACCAGCTCCCTGGGAAAAACCCCCACTGCTTCTGCATCTACTACAAAAGTGTATCTGGGATCAGGAGGAGATAATCTACTGTGTTCATTTGGCAGATGGCTTGTTCATCTGCCATTTAGGAGCTATGTAACCTTCTGCCTCTGGCCTGGGAAGACTGAGACAAGCCATGAAGCCCACAAACAGGGACTCACAGGGAGACAGAGTGTTAGGAGAGCCCCACCTGCACTCTCATTGTGTTGCCCTGCTTATCGAGTCTTGGCCTTACCAAGCAAGGAGGAGGGGGAATTCCAAGAGAGCAGCCTGGCACGGAAACCTTCACCTTTGCTCTGGAGAAAGCAATACTGCACCTTGCTGCCCTTCCCCTCGTTTTCATCTGTGTTTGTGGGAAGGTTTTACTGGCCCGGTTTTTGCATGGATGCATTACCAACCTCACTGCTGAAATGGGAGTGTAACTCCTGCCTGTACTTGAAGTGTGAAAATACCCCCATCCACACCATCCTACCCTCTCCTTTACGGATGTATGTTAGATCCTTGTAAGTAGCTCTTCTGAGGTGGGAATAATCCACAAAGAGAGTAGTGCCTCATCTATCTTGCAAAGACTAAAAATACCCTTTCTCCTCTGCCCCTGGGAAAAATGCCAAGCTGCTCTGCTTTTGAGCCATTACCATCCAGGATATAGTCTCCTAAATATATATTTTTTTTTTAAAGCTACATTATAGAAATTAATGACCAAGTGGGAAGTGGCTTTTTTTAGTGACTTTTTTTTGTTTGTTTGTTTGTTTGTTTTTTGGAGTATAATAATAACAAATCTTTTAGGCTTTCTTAATGTTTAAATATTATTACTGCAGTGTGTTTTACTTTGAAATTCTGCATGCTCTACCAATGTTGCCAAATTTAAGGGTTATACACAACATCTGAAGGCAGAATAAAGCATGGGTCTTACTGAAGCCTAACTGAGCTTAACATGGTCAAGAAATGGAATGAAATTATGGCAGCCATTTTTATTTCAATTTCGTTGTTGCCTGACTCCAAAGTGGGGTGAAGCAGTGTTGTGGAACCAAAAAAGCCCATTGTTTTACCTCTAAGGAATCCTGAGAAAATAATCAAGACGGAGCAGTAATTGAAATGGATCCTGGGTGTATTTCTATTGTTGTTAATACAGACATGTGCAGTGGATGCAGGAATGGATTAGGGTGTTAAAAACGAACTAGAATTACATTGATAAAATGCAACAGCACCATCTGAACACAGCGATTTCAATTTCTCATACACATCCATCCCCCTATAGGTGCCATTTCTTTCTCTTCCACCTCTGTTGTCAAGTGTCTCTGTTTCTCCCTGCAACTCCTTCTAGGATGCAGGGTTGGAAGAATAAATACTACACTTCACCTCCTTCTCCAGTTACTCTGCTTCAGGTGGCTAAGAACTGTGGTTTGTGGATTTCACCTGCACAGCCTAACTTCCTTTTCTTCCTACTCCTTGGGAAGGATTTGGGTACCTTTCAGAACAGCTTGGCAACACTTTGCAATTTCATGGAATCATAGAATGATAGGGATGGAAGGCACCTCATGAGGTCATCTAGTCCAACCCCCTGCTAAAAAGCAGGACCACTCCCCCTAAATCACCCCAGCCAGGGTTTTGTCTAACCGGGCCTTAAAAATCTCCAAAGACGGAGATTCTACCACCTCCCTAGGTAACGCATTCCAGTGCTTCACCACCCTCCAAATGGGAAAGTTTTTCTTAATATCCAACCTTGACCTCCCCAGCTGTAATTTGAAACCATTGCTCCTTGTTCTGTCCTCTGTTACCCTCGAGAACAGCCTAGCTCCCTCCTCTTTGGAGCACCCCTTCAAGTAGTTGAAGGTTGCTATCAAATCTCCCCTCAGTCTTCTCTTCTGTAGACTAAATAAGCCTAGTTCCTTCAGTCTCTCCTCATAAGTCATGCGCCCCAGCCCCCTAATCATTTTTGTTGCCCTCCGCTGGACTCTTTCTAATTTGTCCACATCCTTTCTGTAGTGGGGAGCCCAAAACTGGACACAGTATTCCAGGTGCGGCCTCACCAGTGCCGAAGAGAGGGGAATAATCACATCCCTCGATCTGCTGGCAATACTCCTACTGATGCAGCCTAATATGCCATTGGCCTTTTTGGCAACAAGGGCACACTGTTGGCTCATATTCATCTTCCCGTCCACCATAACCCCCAGGTCCTTTAATTTGTTGTTGTTCATTCTATTTGTGTAAGGCTTGTACACTCAGTGGGCTAATATGCACTGTGCAGGTAGAGTTTCTAAAGTGCTTTCATGTGATGTGCGTTAATTGTTCCATGTAGACACTACTGATGCACACCAAAGATTCCTTAGTGCACTTTAATGTTGGTTAATGTACGTTACAGCCACTAGGAAACTGTTAGTGCCCTATACAGGATCTACGTGGACTAATTAATGCACATCACAGCAGTGTGCTTTAGAAATCGCACCCCTGTAGTGTGCATTACCCCATCGTGTAGACAAGCCTTTAAACTAGCATCTAGAGGAGCCAACCAAGCTCTGGGCCTCATTTTTCCGGGCATGAACGTACGAAGAGGAAGAAGTGGAACTTGCACCAAAGAGCTGATAATCTACATAAACAAAGTGGAAAAAGAAACTCTTTTTATCCTCATTTTACCCTGGGAGAATCTGTAGTGCAGAGAAATTAAGTGACTTGCCCAAGGAGTCTGTGGCAGAGAAGGAACTGAACCCCAATTTCCTGAGTATTAGCCAAGTGCATTAACCAGAAGGTCATCCATCCTCAGTCCCCAGGACAGACTTTCCAGTAACGGAGGAGCAAATGCCTTGATTCCTGCAGTTTTGCCCATTCTTGAATGTGTTCTCCCATTCCACTCATTGCTCAGCACTCGTCAGCCATTTAAATCCTTCTGAGAGGGCACTTTCCAGCCAGCTCCTGCCCAGCCTGTTCTCTTATTTCTGTGTTAAGGTTACGCTTTGGGATTACTCCATTCATTCATTTTATTTTTTAATTAAAAAGAGCCTTCAAATTGTTGTCAGCTCTGATCTAGAAGCAGTGGCCTGGACAACCTCAACGTTATCTCTTTGACAAGGTGGATAAGTCCTATCTGCTTCTTTGGCAGGGAGAGAGGAGAGCTGCAAGCTGGTGTTTGTCAGGCAGGCTTGCTGGGGAATGCAGTCATAAGGGAAAGTTGCCAAGTTGAGCTAAAGCCAGTTATCTTAGGACTGTGAAGTACTGGGACAATAAGACTGTTTTGAAGTCGGTCTGTTGCTGAGCTTGAATAAGCAGCTGAGACCAGACTATCCCTAGGGCCAGAGATAGAGGAATCTCCTGTGTAATTCCTCTGATTTGTGGTTTTTGTTATGAGGATTTTGTGATTTGTCGTTTGGGATTAAAAAGACCAAAAGACAAGTAAGGTGTGGATTTCTTTGTGTTGATTATGTCACTCTTCAGAGACTTGGAACCAACCAATGTGTGATGAACCCATTATCATCTAATTAGTTTTGGGGTTGTCAAGCTGTGATAAATGAGTGTACATGTCTCTAATATTTTTAAAAATATGTGATATGAAGATTGGTGCACTGTCTTTCGCACTAGTTTGTAGGGTATGCAAATAGCAATGCTCAGGAAAATCAAATTTCTAAATTACTGTGTGCCAAGGCTGACCTTGGCAGCTTTCAACACCCTGGAACTGGTGAGGCCAAGGAGAGATCATTCCAGGACGGTTAGCGCTTGTGGCTGCATTTGGAGTTGTCAAATGCAGCATGTTGCAGCAGTGATAAGATTGCAGGGTGAAAATGCTTGGAGTTCTTTTCCTGTCTGTTGTACAGATTGTGGAAGATGTGCACTAGGACTGTAAAGGAAGAGATTTGTACCATTAGAGCAAGTTTTAACCGTAAGGAATGTTGTAAAATAAGGTGACTTGTAATAGGGTTATGCTTCTGCTGAAACCCTTCATGTGGTTATTGTGCAGGGGATGAGGGGTGATGCAGCTGTGATGCTAATACAGTATCTTACATCTGGTTGAAGGGGGAGGAGAGGACACATGGCTCCTCTGGGAGTGCTGTCAGTTTCATGCTGTTGGCAGGCCGTCAAAGGACATTCACAAATAGAGTAACAATTGCAGCCCCTCCTCTTCTCTCAACCCCCAAGGTTTAAGAATTTGTCACATCTGCCGGATCTTTACCAGTCGTGTGAGTATCCTGACTCTGTGGCAACAGGGTGAGCCTCCAAACTCATTCTTTCTGCCCTCCCGTCACACACAGAGGAAACCCTTTGTGGTAAAACCCCTACATGGAAATCTTGGGGGTAGACTGCCACCCTTCCTGTTGAGTTGCTAGGCTTGTTAAAATGCTGTCTTCGTCCACACCTGTTTAACTGCACAGGCATCACTGAGTGTTGTTAATCTCATCTGATAGTTGTGTAACGAATCCCAGTCTGATAGTTTATACCACGCCCTGCCAATGAGACACAAGTGTCTCTCTGAGAGGAGAATTCTGCTAAGAATCCTGACTGCACAGGTGTACCAGAGTGTAGAGTTGGAAGCCTTAAGTCGTGATCTGGGTCTATTGAGGTAAATGGAAAGAGTTTTATTGTCTTCAGTGGGTTTTGGTTTGGGTTCCTAGAACAATAGGCTCTTGGTCCTCTCCAACAGTTGCAAAAAATAGCCTCTGTTCCTCAATTCTAGATTGCTGAGATACTAAGGAAGGTATGTTTCTGGCATCTCTGTCTGTGTCCTGACAGAATATTCATTTAGTTTTGGTTTCCAAAAAAGATGGATGGAGTTAAAAACCCTTTTTTTTTTTTTTTTTTTTTTTTTTTGCTATTTTCATATGGACTTTAGCCAAGGACTTCTCATCATATCGGCACTTTCACCAGTCTTGTGTTGCCTATGAACACTTTCCTCCTTTTAACATACATTTCCTCATACAGAGACCACTGTAGCTTTATGATAGTTTATCATTGGCCCAAGTAAAATGGGAGGACATTAACAGATAGAGAAGACATGTTTATTTTAAATTACTAAGTACAGGACTGGCTGGCACTCAGAAAAGGCCAACAGGCATTCTAATAAATGATTGATAGGCTCACAATTATACATCATCTTAGAGCAATACTAACCAGTATGGCAACTTTTAAATATCTGGACATGGTCTTGCATATTAAGTGCTTCCAAAGAGCTCTTTTCCACCGCTCCCCAAAGATCCTGCCTTGCCATAGTGAAAGAAAACACCTGGGCACTGTAATAAGGAAATAGATAGGGTCCAGAACACCTATGGGGAAATCACTATATCTGTTTCAATATTTCATAAGCTAGCTGGATATGTTTAAAATTTAGTTTTAGATTATCCACAGTTTTATGTCCAAACCGTCATTAGTTTCAGATGTAAGGATCCATCCTCAGATGCAGGGCCATCTCTAAGGGTGGTCAGAGCCTAGGGTGAATCAGCCTGTGCAAAGACCTCCCCCTGTACTGTGCACCTCAATCCTGGCTTCGTGCCACCCCTCTCCGCCTGGCCTCACACTGCCCTCCGCCCTGCAGTGCCTCCCTGGTCCCAGTTCTGCTCAGTGCTTGCTGGTATGTATTGCCTCCATGGTGTCTCAATGTGGGGCCCACCAAACCACAGGGCCCAGGGCAGTTGCCCCAACATGCCACCCCCTAGCGATGGCTCAGCTCAAATACACTTGAGCTGAGTTTGCTGAAGCTTTCCATTCCTAGGTATCTAGGGGCCAGTCTGGAGTTGATGTATGCCTTGGCATATTTTAGAGCAGCCTCAAGCCTGCTATATTTTATTATAACAGGAATAATTCCCTGTGAGCCAGTTTGCTGGCTGATGATCAGCTGGTCTCCTTCCCACTCCTGCCATGCCTCTTTTGCTAGAAGGTGAAGAAGTAAGTGGCATAAAGCTATGCCAGGTGACGATTCTCCCACATCAGACTCCTCATCTGTCTCTTTCAGACTGCTTCAGGGTCAGTTTCTGCTGCTCTGTCAGTGCAATGTGAATTTACAGGATGCCAAGAATCAAGCCCAAAATGTTCCATGAGTGTTTAGTTGTGAAGGATGGCAGTTCTGTTTCCTAAGAAAAGATGAGAACATGGAACAGTACAGTTGTTTGAACACTCCTAATTGATTTATTTTTTAAAAAAATCTTTAAAATCTGTCACAAGCTTGCCTACAAGTTTGAACAGTTACACAAAAACTCACTATTACTCTCCTTGGGCCAGATTCGCTAGATTTCAGAGAGTTGCTTTCACATTTGTTGGCATCACTGGAATCAGACCATTGTATGCTAGAGATGGACTTGACCCACAACAATTGACTTTCAGAACCACTAATGTGATGTCCTGATGGCATATTTTTCTGGGGGCATATTGGGAGACTTGATAAAACACAGTTAAAGAAAAGAAAAAGTTGTAAATCAAGTTAGTGAATGGGTGGTCACTGTGCGTTCTTTAATTTCCATTCCCTGCCATCCTTGAAAACTGGTAGTGAAAATGTCATTTTTCAGAGAAACAACCCTGAACAATGTCCTTATCTATTTCAAATGGTCTGATGAAGACAAGTAATGAACCAACCAACCACCATATGTTCAGCCTGAGGAGTAGCCATACCTATAACAAATAAGAATTGTAGTGTGGGAGAGAGGTTGACTCTGGTAGTCTAATGCAATGGTTCTCAATCTTTTTTCTGTCATGACACACCTGACAGATGACGATCCCCTTTATGGCACATTACAATCTGCCAGTGGCAGTGGCCCATGAGCTGGGAGCGCTTGGGAGGCTGTGGTGCTCTGGAGAACGCAGTATCCAAGACCTGGGTGGGGGCAGAGTCAAGCCAGTGCAGGCTGGTGCCCTGGCAGTCTGGCTTGATGGGGCCCAGTTTATTTTTCTGGGGCAGGTAGTGCCCCCTTCCCCCAGCCCAGGATCTCTGGGTTGCAGCCCTTAAGTCCCAGGCTGCTGCCTGTGTTGTGCAGCAGGAGCAGGCTGTTTAGGGCGGCAGAGAGCAGTGGGCGGCAGAAGCCCCAAGCTGGCTCCAAGCTGAACTGCCAATTTTCCATGAGACATCTCCCAGCTCCTTGCGATACACCTTTGTGTCCCGATACAGTGGTTGAGAACAGCTGATCTAGTGGCTTAGTTTTATTTTTACTGTTTTGCTTTGTTTTCTGTCCAAATTCAGCATTTCAGCTAATATTCAAAATGGGGGAATATATTAAAAACTGAAAAATCCTCTTAGGCATCAGTTCAATAAAAACATGAATGTGTTTGCTTTAGTCCGTCCCTAATCAGCAAAGAATTTGCATATGTGCTTACTGCTTAAGTCACATTGTCTTCAATTGATCCTAAGGGTAAGTCTATACTGACGGCAACAAAATCGCCGCTGTCAGCATGATCTTCCAGGTTCTGTGTAGACGCGCTCAGTCGAATATGGAACCAAAGCTGTAACACCAGCTCCATAACCATAGTAACACTATGCTGACCGGATGCCATTTCCGGTCAGTTTAGTGTAGTGTGTAGGGAGCAGTTAAGAAGTCGGCAGGAGATACAGAAGGTATTTTACGTAACTTGCATATCTCCTGTCAACTGCCACCGAAAAGTGCGGCAAGTGTAGACTAGGTCTCGGTTTGTGCTTAAGGTTACATAGGCTTAAGTGGTTTGGTGAATAGGCATGGACTTCTTACATTTTAATTAAGTTTGTTAGCTTGGGGTCTCATTGAGTAACAACCTTAGGTCTGAAGTGTCTAACAGTCGTATCAGAAATTTCAATGGGAGAATATAAGGTTTAACAGTCAGACATTATGCTGATGTAAATTGGCAGATGCTGATTCAATGATTTAAATGTAGTTGAGTCCATTTGTTTTAATTTTTATTGATTTTTTTTTTCTCCTCTCCCCCCAAAAAAATTAATGGCTAGGGAAAGAGAAAACAAACAAACAAAGAATGAAAAGGAAAGGAAGGAAGAGGGTCAGGAAGGGACAAGGAGAGCAACATCTCAGGCCATGTACACACTACAGAAATCATCACGCAACAAGCCCATTGCGCTTTAAAAGTCACGTGGTTTTTGTAGCGCAGTATCGCATCCACACTGAGCTGCTTGTGACAGAACAGAGCCTCCCCCCCCCTGCAATTTATGATTTCACAAGAAACCCAGTTGAATTGTGGGAACCTATCCCACAGTTCCATCCATCCAGATTCGGCGCTAAGAATCCTGGGCAGAAGGAGAGTAGCGCTGAGCACCATGGGTAACGTCTTGGTTTCCCATGATGCATTCTGTTCCCCTTGCGTCACGAGAGTTGCTACTAGCAACTCACACCCATTTTCAACAGTACCACATTGCTTCCCGGAACTCCTTTTTGCAGCAACATGGGTCCAGCTCTGATCTCAACTGTCGCCTTCAGCATAATGAATACAGCTCGGCTGGTGGCACAGTATGCGTTCAGCTCTGAATCAGACCAGGATTCGGATGATGCTGGGCTGGTGACTGCCATGCAGAACAACAGCACCGCATTGCTGAGCTCCTTCACAGAGCATCTGCACACGGTAAACCACCAGTTCTGGTCATGAGGGACAAGCACCGAGTGGTGGGACCACATCGTTTTGCAGGTGTGGGATGATGAGCAGTGGCTACAGAACTTTCAAATGCGAAAAGCCACATTCATGGAACTGTGTGAGGAGCTAGCCCCTGCCCTGCGACTCAAGGACACCAAAATGAGAGCAGCCTTCACCGTGGAGAAGCGTGTCACAATCACACTGTGGAAAATGGCAACTCCAGACTGCTACCAGTCAGTCACAAATCTGTTTGGAGTCAGCAGCCATGGGATTCCCGAACTGTGGAGTGGCAAAAGAAGGCACGCACATCCCTATTCTCACTCCGGAGCATCTTGCGACTGAGTATGTTAATAGGAAGGGCTACTTCTCCACGGTGCTTCAGGCACTCGTGGATCAGAGGGGGCATTTCACGGACATAAATGCGGGGTGATCGGGTAAGGTGCATGATGCTCGCATTTTCCGGAACAAGGGCCTGTACCGGAAGTTGCAGGCAGGGATCTTCTTCCCCGATGGTAAAATTATTGTCGGGGATGTGGAGATGCCCATAGTCATCATAGGAGACCCAACCTATTCATTGATGCCTTGGCTCATGAAGCCCTATACTGGAAATTTGGATCCCAGCAAGGAGCGCTTCAGTTATAGGTTAAGCCGGTGCCGAATGACCGTGGAATGCGCTTTTGGGCGCTTAAAAGGCTGCTGGCGCTGTTTGTACGGGAGGCTAGACTTGAATGAGGACAACATTCCAGCCGTCATTGTGGCGTGCTGTGTCCTGCATAACCTCTGTGAAAATAGGGGGGAGAAATTTTCCCCTTCATGGGACGTGGAGGCTGAGCGGCTAAAGTTTGCCTTCCAGCAGCCAGCCACTAGGAGTATCGGGGGGGCACAGCTGAGAGCCGTCCGCATAAGGGAGGTACTTAGGGAGCATTTTACTCGTGGGGACTTATAGGATGCATTGTATCACTGGGCTGTAGTGTACCTGCACACTGCTGGGTGCTGATTACCGTGGGGGTGGTGGGGTGGCGATGGGCATGTACGGTACTATGCTCAAATGAGTGAATACTAAACATGCAACAACTAACAATTATTGTGTATCAATAAAGACACCGTGCACAGTTCAAGTGATTCAATTTTATTATTATAAAACATTAAATACTTACAGTAAGCAGTGCCTGCACCAGGGGCTATAGATGCGTGTAGGTGCGTGTCTCAATGCCATAGCTTTGTGCAGGAGTGGATGTAACATTGTACTAGGAGGGTCCCTGGCCTTCAAAGAACTGCTTTGTGGGAGAATGGGGCGCTGGGGACAGAAAGTGTTGCTGTGGGGGCGGGGGGGCGAGCCTGGAGTAGCTGAGTTTGCAGACCAACCATGGTCTTCAGCAGTTGGGTCTGCTCCTGTAGGATGCTTATGAGGGCATCCTTCTGCTTCTGCCTCCACAAATTGTTTTCCTTGCACTCCTGTCGGCACTCCTGCCTCCATAGTCTAGTCTCCCTTGCTGCTGCCTTGTTGGACTGCATCAGCTCTTGGAAGATATCCTCCTTGCTCCTGTGAGGCCTCCTCCTTATCTGTCTCAGCCGCTCAGCTGGCGCAGACCACCAACCGGCGAAGGTCGTTTCTAAGGAAAAATGAAACATAAGTAGTGCTATTGTTCTCACTTTGGTTAAAGAGCCAGTAATATGCTCTGCCGCCACATTCCGCAGTGCCCATGGCACAGGGCATCCTCTACTTCCCTCACTGATCTCCACAGGCTGGATAGGTTACTGCTAAACCACAGCACAGGCCATTGCTGGAGACTGAAAGGACTTTGCAAAGGGAGGTTCAGATTGTCAAAACACAGCTTAGTGAACTATTTCCAGTACTTCGGGCGGTTAGTTCACACAGGGCACGGCCATGGAAGCTGATATCTCGCTGCTTAGAGTGCCCCTGCAAGCCAGAATGCATATCCTGCATGTCACTGGATATAAACCAGGACCGTACGCAGCAGGCTTGTGCACAGCCATGGTTCCCACTGCCATGCTTTGCAACTGGCGAGGGAGAGTATCGCTCTATGGGGGAGGGAACACAGTAGCTCTCCCACAGAATTTAACTAGGAGGCTATGGAAGTACATCCAGGAGACCTTCAGTGAGCTCAACGGAGAGGATTTCTTCAGAATTACAGCACGCATTGATGCACTGCTCATGAATGCAAGGTAGATCCCCCCCCCCCCATCCTCAGAAAAAAAAAAAAAAGGATGAAACTCAAAACGCCCATCTCCCTCCCAGTCTTCATTTGCCCACAAAGCTTATCCAGCAAGCACAGAAGCCAGTTCCGATTAAACTTACCAGAGCTCCCCTCTGCTGCATCCAAAGACAGCATGGAGAAGGAATCTGGGAAGCACGTGTTGGGAGGTGTGGAGAACAGCTCCTGGCTCCCTAGGTCGGCTGCACCACTTTTAGCCTCTAGGTCATCCTCCACCTTCACTTCCTCGTCAATGAATTGCTCATCACCATCCTCTCCGGTATCCTTTTCATGGGGGAGTGCCGATGTGTCCACAGGAGCTTTTGGAGTGGTTGTGGGATCCCCGCTCAGAATTGCTTCCAGCTCCTTGTAAAATCGGCATGTAACCGGTGCTGAGCTGGAGCGCCAGTTTGCCTCTCTGGCTCTGTGGTACATTATCCTCAACTCCTTCACCTTTGACCTGTACTGAAGAATTTCTCTCTCGTACTCCTTCTCTGCCGTGGCCCGAGAAATCTTGCAAAAAATATCAAAATTTCGCCTGCTGCCACGTAACTGTGCCTGCACAGTAGACTCTCCCCAGATGCCTATGAGATCAAGCACCTCAGCTGTGGTCCAGACTGGAACACGTTTGCCGTGTTGAGCCGCCATTGCTCTTGGAGAACACAGCTGCACTCCACGCCGAACAAACAGGAAGAGTGAAGAATTAAAAAATTCCCGGGGATGATGGGAAGGCGGCTACAGTCACGTCACATCACAGCCACAGAGCGCAGGGGGAAGTGCAGAAGGGATGGAATTAGAATTCTGGGACATTTCTGGAGGTTTCATATTGCGCGGGAACCGTATGCACATGAACTATCGTGGAACAGCTGGGCTGTCCTCCCCTGTCCCCCACCACAGCAGCATAAGTTGCATTGACCTAAGCACTTGTGTGCACAGTGCTAGTCGGTGAGCGAGGTTTCCCTGCTGACATGGCTTCTGCTGCTTGAGGATGTGGTTTTTTTATGCCAACGGGAGAGCTCTCCAGCATCAGCTTAGAACAGGGGTTCCCAACCCCTGGCCCACGGGCCAATTTAGGTCCGTGGGGATTTTTCAAATGGCCCATGCTCCCCTGCTGCTGTCTGGGAGCTAGGCTGTAGGCCACCCGCCCTCCGCCCGGTCCCAGCGTGGAGCCCGGAGCCGGATTGTGGCTTCAAGCTTGGAGCTGGGCCGCAGCGTCTGCTTACTGCCTGGTTGGGGGGCGAGTGGCCACAGTCTGGTTCCTGGCATGGAGCCAGGAGCCGGCCTGTGGCTGCAAGCTGGGAGCTGGGTCTCACACACAGCCCGGAGTGGCTGCAGCTGCTGTGCTTACTGCCTGGTCCTGGGGGGTAGGAGCGGGAGAGGTTGCAGAGCTGCAAGCTGGGAGCCAGCTGCCACACACAGCCCAGAGCGGGAATCGGGCTGCAGTGGCCGCTTACTGCTTGGTCCTGGGAGCCAGCCTGTGGCTGCTAGCTGGGATCCAGATCTGGAATGCAGCAGGAGAGGAGCAGGAGCCAGGCGGCGGCTGCTGCTGCTCATTCCTCCTGCCTGGTCCCAGCTCTCTCAGCAGCCCATCATATGAAAGGAGCAGGACTGTTTTCTAATTTTTTCAAAAATTTAAAATTTGTTTTTCACTAAATAAATATTTAGTTAAATTAACTATTTAATTGAAAATAATAAGAATTAATTAATTGAATTTGGTGGCCCTTTGGGGCTGTAAAAATTATATTTGTGGCCCTCAAGGCAAAAAGTGGCTTAGAGCATCTTCACTCCACATGCTGGAGTGGCGCAGCTGTATTAGTACAACTGCAGTGCTGTACCTGGATGTGGCCTAAGTAACCTGATCTGTAACCTGATAAAGAAAGTTTCAAAAGTAATGAGTACCAGATGTTCTGAGTGATTTTTTTATGGGCACTCAGCACTTTTGAAACTTACTTTATGAGCATGTACATGTATGTAGAAGCTTAAGTTTCAACTCCTATTTTCAAAAATGTTGGCTTCAAAGATAAGTTTTTGAAGAGCATGGTTGAGTTTGAACTGATTATTCTGCAGTGGGTCATTGCGAGTAATAAAAATCAGACACTGGCTTGGTTACAGCAAAGGATTATATTTTTAGAAGCCAGTGGTGCATGCATGTGTGTGTGTGGTTTTTTCCCTCCTTTTCACAGCTGCTTTTAAATACTTCCCATCTCAAGTTACCAAAGCTGTGGACAGTTACAGTGTGTTTGATTCCTCGTTTTGTACTAGACAGAGAGAGCGTGTGTACTGGCTAAGTGACTGAAGTGCTATTTCTTTGAATCTCAGCTGATCTTTGATGTTGGAAGATGCAACCTACCTTTTAAGAAAAGCGATCACATACATTGCACTGGTACTGTAAAGTGCTGCTGACTCAGCGTGGAAATGTCTGGCAAAGATTCTCTTTGGGCTACAACTCAGCTTATACAGAATGTCGCATGTGATCTGCATTTCTATTCCTTTGTTCTTTATTGCTGTCACATTGGCATGAGAACTGGTCTTTTGCTTCTTAAGAGTTCATCTGCGAGAGCTGCTTATCCCTCACCTGAAGAAATAATCCTCTCTGCTCATGGCATAAAAATAAAGTTATTCCTAGGAAAACTGTGGAAGCTCTTCACCTGGAACACTAAATAGTAGAAGCATGAAAACACACAGGAAAAGATATTGAATTAGCAGAGAAATGTACAGCAAATTTAAAGGGCCCAGCATGGAGAAGGAGGCCTCCAAGTCATGCACATAGAACTTTGGGCCTGATCCAAAGTCCTCTTTCAAAGATGGTCTTTCCACTGATTCCAGTGGGCTTAAGATCAAGCACTTTGCCTGAGCCAGCCCGCACCCACCCATACCAACACCTTTACTTTCTTTGCACTGCTATTCGGGCTTGTAGGTGCTAGAATTTTCATGAGCAAATGCCCTGTTCCCAGCTGGATTTGTGTGTGTAAATTCCATCACATTTGCTTGCACATGACGGATTTGACCTGTAGGTGATTCCACATAAAAAGTCAGTTTTTGCACACACACAAAGGCCATTGTAAATCATGCCCAAAATATCTTCTATCAATAATTTCATTATTTCCATAGCAACTAATTATGCTTTGAAACAAAGATCATGACTTCATGTGTATGTTTGAGCAGGAGGAAAAGATGAGCTATTAAGAAGTGAATATCCTTTTTTCATGCAAATTTCCTTAACTTATAAGGAAAGACAATTATAGAAATTGTATCTTCTATAAAAGTGGAATTTCTTCTGAGGTTGAATGCTTTTCAGAGTTTTGTTGCAGGCATCAGTAGCTCTTTAAAAAAAATCTTAGACAGGGCTCCTGGGTACCAAAAGACCCGTGAATTCAAATAGTTGAGCAAACCTCTAGGATGTCTCTCTCCCTACCCCACACTGGAGCATCACTTAAATTCTTATATCAATGGCTCTGGCTCTTTATCTGAAAGTATATCTGCTGAAATTGCTAATGCTAAAGCAAGGAGCCTGTAAATAAAAGGGAAGGAATGTTTTCAGCACTGGAATAAACAATTGCAAGGCAAATCCATAAGACCTTTTTATTTTTCTTCAAATGTTAATAATTAAGTTTCTCACCGAAACACCTTCATTAGTGTTATGAAATTACTCATAAATCTTTCTATGATAAAAGGCTATTAAATTGATCCTTATCCTAAGATTCCAACTACATCATTTGCCAAAATATTTTTACGTATGCAAGTGAGCCTATGGTGAGAGCCCAGAATATGACCAACAAGTAGCTGGTTTGCTTGCTCATCTCTTACAGGGTTTCTTGGGCGTATCTCACTTCCATATAATTTCCCTTTTGTTCAGGAACTACATATGCACAGTGTTCTGATAGCTAACTCCAAAACCCGTTGCTCACACTACTTCCCACTGCTTCTCCACAAAGAGCAAATCCAGGATTCAGGGGGCAGCAAGATACACGTGACAGGCTGCTCCCCACATCCAGTCTGGTGTGCTGCTATGACACCTTGAACTCCACTCCTGAACCCCAATTCACCATGCCCCTGAGTCAGTCCACACCAGCCACCAATGTATAACTGGTCTCAGGCAGTGGGTGTAAATCCACTAGCCACACGGGCGTTGGTCCCCAAGCAAGCACACCCAGCCCCAGACACTAAACTGGGAGCCACTGCCTTACAGGGATTGGGACCCACTCCCAATCACCTTAGTCTCAAATTCGTCCACTTAACAAAGAAGCGGATTGTGCCCAGCCTTCCATATCCACACCCTCGAAAGGCCACACAGCTTTCGATAAAACAAATACTAGTTTATTGATCAGAGTAGGATTTCAAGTGAGAAAATGGCCAATCAAGGCAGAATCATACTATAAATGAGTCAGGAGTGACCACTACCAAATAAAAGGCATAAACCGCATGCTACCCTAACATCTCTACCTAAACTGACCTCATGGTCCATGATTATGCGCAAGGTGTTCGGCTGTTCGATATTTTACAGCCATTCTCTGCCTATTCCAAGGCAGGGCCCAGATCTTGCTTGAAGTTGGTTGCAAGATGGTGTCTTCCAGGTGAAAGTCTGCAGCTTCTCTCCTCAAACCATCTCTGTGTCTTTGTTTTTACAAACTACTGACAGTCTCTCCCCCCTCACCCCCCATGTGATTCTTTTAACTTCTACCTGAGCCAGGGAGGGCATTAGCATTCCCTTTGTCATGTAATTCCCTAGTGTCTCTGTCAGTCCTGAGAGTCTGAACCCTGTAACATACTTCACTTCTGTACACACGTTACTGTAGGAAACATAGTCAAATTCCAAAGGGGTAGCCGTGTTAGTCTATTGTAGAAAGACAACAGAGTCTAGTGGCACTTTTAAAGACTAACAGATTAGTTAGGAAACATGTAGGAAACATGGCATCACAGCAATTATGTGGAATATGTTATGAGCATCCACAAAGGAACCTAGTTGGGAATGGTGCTCTCCAGATGCAAATAGTTAACAGTAATAACAACAACACAACAGTCATCAATGTTTACATGTCTCGCATTTAAAAAAAAAGGAGTTCTGTGGCACTTTTAAAGACTAACAATTTTATTTATTGCATGAGTTTTCGTGGATACAATCCCACTTCGTCAGATGCACAAAATGGAAAACTACAGTATGGAAGGGAATAAATGAAGAGAAGGGTAAATCACAAGGTCAGTTCAGGTTTTTTCAGCAAACCAAGTAAGTTGTTTTGATTCAAACAGCGTGGAACAACCACAGTGTGTAAGAGGGAAAGCCAGAGCTGGAATTGAGAGTTGAGAAGGGTGATCACCTTTTGTAATGACCCATGACCCTCTTACACACAAGTGAACAAACTGATGAAGGAAGAAGATGAATTAAATGGCTGTATCGTGTATGACTCTAAGAGCGGTTTGTGTGAGTCAAGGTGGACGCTAGAAAGAGATGATCCAAAGCCCACTGGTTTCACTCTGGCTTTGCATGTTATAGTCCTGGTCTACACTGACGGCTTCGGTTGCTGTAGAAGGTCAAAGTAAGCAGTGTTACAGCCTGTGTGTACACACGCGGCTAGTAGGTTGAATTAAGTGGTGTTACAAGTCAGCTTTGTAAATCCACCCCTCCAGGAGGCGTAGGGTTAAGGGTGAATTTAGTAATTCGCCCTAACCCCAGTGTGGACACTGACTGCAGACTCGGCAGCACTGCCACCGGCCCCCTCAGCAAGGCCGTCCTTTGGAGGGGGCGATCGCCCCAGGCCCTGCGGCTATGTGGGCCCCGTGCTGTCCCACTCCAGTGGGGCAGTGCAGGGCCTGCACCGTGGCTGCCCCCCCACCACGGCCGTGCTTCGCCCTGCCCCCACTGCCTTTGGCAGCGAGCCAAATGTGGAGGGGCAAGGTGGGGCAGGAGGCTTCCCCCAGCCTCTGGCTCTGGGCCGGCCCAGGGGTGGGGCAGCTGAGCGGGGCCCAGCCTCTCTTGGCTGGCTGGCCGGCCTGCCTCACATGGCCGGTCGGGCCTGATGCCGGCCCCAGCCGGGTCTCCAGGCGCTGCCACCAGCGCCCCAGCCTGGGGTCCTGGCTGGGGCCGGCTTCAGGGACCCAAGGCCGCACTGCCGCCCGGAGCCCGACCCTGGGCCTGCTGCTCCCATCTGGGTGTGGGGAGGGCTGGCCTAGAGGCCGGCCAAAGCGTGGCTTGGCGGGGGCTGCTGGGGTCCCCGGCCACAGCCGGCTTCCCCAGGGCCAGCTCCTGGCGCCAGTCTTGGGGCCGTGGCCAGGGCCAGATCCCGCTGGTGGCGGGGCCTCCGCTTGCTGGGGTCCTGGGGGCGGAGCAGCTGACCCAGTCCGCCCTTCCCCCCTTCACCGTGGGGCGGGGGCCCCACAGGCCAATTGGCCCTGGGCCCCGCTCTCCCCTAGGGCCGGCCCTGCTCCTCAGCCCCCCTGTGACCCTCACAGTCCCGCTGTGGGGACTGGTGGCAGCAGGCCCGGCAGCTGGAGGCCAGTGTCCACACTGGGGACAGAACGAGCTGGAGCAATGTGGACACTCTCCTCCGGTTTTATGATGTTGACGTATTAACATCGACTTTAGATGGCACCCAAGTGTAGACATCTACGTAGTCATAGCAGTGGAAAGAAAAGACTATACCTTGGAGCTGTTGAGGAGGAAATGAAGACAGTTTGGAAATGGCCTGGATATGGGAGGAGCCGAAAATAAATCCCCAGATTACAGACCATTGTGGTAGGACAGATGATCGTTTTGTTAATCGTGATAGGAAAAGGGTGATTTCGAGGAGGTTTAGGAAAGGAAGATCAGGCTTTTGGTTTTCATCTTGCAAAGTGTAAGCAGAGGATGA
Source organism: Pelusios castaneus (assembly GCA_007922175.1). Taxonomy (NCBI): domain Eukaryota; kingdom Metazoa; phylum Chordata; order Testudines; family Pelomedusidae; genus Pelusios; species Pelusios castaneus. Next base: position 854,665 of record ML685919.1, read on the forward strand.
GGGAGCTAATGGGGAGCTGTCAAAGAGACGGACCAAGATGCGGGATCAGATAGAAAGAGAGAGATTAGGAGTGAAGAGGTAGATTTGTGAGTTGTTAATATAAAAATGATATCTGAAGCCATGTAAATGGGTGAGATTGCTCAGGGAGGATGTAAAAGGATAATGGAGTTGTTACAGTTTTGCCTTTAATATCTAAACCTATTATGGTATCGATCTGTTGTGGGGACTTTGTTTGACATGATTACTGTACAATCTCCTTTATTCCTTGGGCCAGGATTTTGTATAGTAAGTCTGCTCTACCATGACGTGACATTTACACTCCCACCAGTGTGGAAAGAGCTGTTAAACATAAATGTTTGTAGATCACTGAAATCAGTACCACCTGCATCTCTATTACTGAGACCGCACAGTGATTTCTTTCTTGTATATGAGAATCGATATGAACTGGCTAAAGGATAGGAATGTGCAAATGCAATTGAGAATGTGGCAAGTGGATGGGTAATAAAGATTAATGTGGGCCGGTTTGTGATTCCTTCCCTGCTTTTTCCTTGTTCAGCCTGGGAATTTAATTTATTGCTGCCCTGTATGAGCAGAAAATTAGTGTCCCTTCAGAACTGGTTCAACTACTCTGGCTGGAGACCAAGGCTTCACCCATTCCTTGCCTCTTCCTTCCCCCTTTGACCCTTTTTGAAAGGGCATGTTCTGTACTTCCACCCACCCCCACCATCCTGGGGCTGAACGAGTTCTGTGTTCCTGATGATCATTGGAAGGGGCTGCAGCCCTGCTTGCCTCCCCTTTTTGCACACCCCAAATAATCAGTCATATCTAAAATTCAGGTTGCCCTTGGGCAGTTATTAGGAGAGCTTTGACTCCCTTGGTTGGGCACATAGTGCAAGTCAGAATCTAGACCTTTGGTGGCAATGCTGTTTCTATAGGGCTCTGCATTTGGGGTACAACAACTTCTTCCTTTCTCCTGCAGAGGTTTCTAATTTAAACATTAGATTTGGTCAAAAAGAGGTGCATTCTCTATGTACGTATTATCAGCCATTTGAATTGCTGTGTATTGATAGTTAGAGTGAAGAGGGAAGAGTGAATGGCCTGCCAAAAAGATGCCTTAAAATAGCTGTCATTATTGTGAGGCACATTATTGCTGGGGTGGTGAAGGTTGTAGTGGAACTGTCCTTCATACCAGGATGCACTGGCTCTCGCACATCTTTCCACGCTAGGGTGGCCAGACCAAACTCTTGTCTGAAACGTAGCCCTGGATGTTGTTGTTTATTATTTATTACCCAGGAACCATTTTCAGGAATTCTTTCTCCTGCTTCAAATCTTGGCTTTATAAATAAATCCACCCATGTGCATCTAGAACTGATTATTTTGGCAAGTTTTAATATTGGTGCTGTGCTGTCCTCTCAAGAATCCTGTTCTTTTCTGTTCCCTGTGACTTTATGGTGTGAAGGGTGGGGGAAGGAAGGAAAAGAAAAGCTTGCAAATTTGCTGTTTGTTTTTATTGGAAAAACAAAGAAGGAGTCGGGTGGCACTTTTAAAGACTACCAAATGTATTTATCGCATGAGCTTTTGTGGGAGAAAAACCTCACCTTCCTCTATATGCAGTTCCCCAGTGTTTGAATCTTAACAACTGCTCTGATTTGCTCTTAGTCAGACTGATCCTATGACTTACACTTCCCTGCATTTATTTTCCTCCCATTCTGTAGGTTCCCCATCTTAAAGCATTTGATAAGTGGGATTTTTCTCCCATGAGAGTTCATGTGATAAATAAATGTGTTGATTTTTAAAACTACCACAGGACTCCTTGTTTGTTTTGCTGAACTAGACTAACATTGCTACCTCGTTGGAACTTGTTTTTATTGGGTGATTGGACCCTCCCTCATGGCTACCCATCTGTTTCAGTGGATGGCTCATGGACATAATGGGAGAGCTGGATGCCAGTAAAAATAAACTAGCTTTGAGCCACTCAGAAATAGGGTTTATAATGGAGATATTGAACTAGTCCCTGTTATACTCTGGAAACAGTGGGAAACTCTTATTAATAATAAATGGTGAAATGGCACTATTTCAAAAGAGTGTGACCCATAGTATATTTAGTTTTCCTTTTATTGCTTCATTTATAATTGTTTGTGTGCATTTCTTTACTCTTATGCTAAATGATGTGAATCACCTCTCACTCACATTGCACATCTTGGAGACACGTAACTGTTTGCTGACCTTTAAAAAAGGGGCAGTGCTTAGCATCCTATTTACACTACTTTCTTTTTTCAGATTGCTAGTTCTTTTTATTTACATACTATGGTATTCTGGGGTGCAGTCCAGACCAAAGAGGGGCTGTGTCAATCCTGCCCTGCAGCCTCACAAAGCTTTGCTGCTGTGGCTCCACCTCCTACCTGGACTGCTTACAAACAGTCAAATAGCACGCAGGTAACACTGTGAGAGTCTGTGTATAGCCACAGCCCTGGCGTAGCAACCTGTTTGCAAACATCAGCCAATCTGGCCTCCAGCAGATTGGTTACTAGTTGTAGGGTGAGTCCAAGACCTTTCTTCCAGAAATGTGTGTTCGGCACTGTCTAGTTCTCACCTGTACAGCCCAGATGATATTAGGGTCACTGCCCCTCTAGGGGATGAAGATACAACACTTTGCTACCATAGATGGAGTTACCCATACAGTTCAGTTTAAAAATAATACTGGATTTGTTTTAATTAGAAGAGAAAAACAAGTTTATTTAACTGCAAAGAGAGCAATTTTGAGTGCGTACAAGTGTAAGTCGTTAAAGTCAGGAATTGGTAGCAAGAAAAATTAAGATAAAATGTTTCTTAGTGCTAAAATTAACAAACTAAACTTGGCTCAGGGTGACATTCTTACCACAAACAGAGTCCTGTGGTACTTTTAAAGACTAACAGATTTATTTATCGCATGAGCTTTCGTGGGAGAAAATCCCGCTTCGTCAGACGCTTTGAAGATGGGAAATTTACAGAATGTAGGAAATTAAATGCAGGGAAGTGTATGACATAGGATCAGGTCAGGCTGTAACAGCAAATCTAAACAGGTGTTAGGATTCAAACACTGGGGAACAGCACATAGAGAAAGGTGAGGTTAAATCACCTCTTGTAATGAGAGAAAAATCCATAGTCCCTGTTTAACCCCAAGGCAACTGTGTTGAATTTGCATATAAATTCGAGTTCTGTAGTTTCTCTTTGAAGCTGAGACTTGTTATTCATCTGCTCCAGCACAGCTATAAGCAGGTCGTCAATGGAGTGAGCAGAGAGATTGAAGTGTTCCCCTATTGATTTTTTAGTGTTGCAATTTCTGATGTCAGAGTTGTGTGCATTTATTCTTTGAATGTGCTGAAACAGATGAATAACAAATCACAGCTTCAAAGAGAAACTGCAGAACTTTAATTTATATGCAAATTCAACTCAGTTGCCTTGGGGTTAAACAGAGACTACAGATTTTTCTCTCATTACAACGGGTGATTTGACCTCACCTTCCTCTATGTGCTGTTCCCCAGTGTTTGAATCCTAACATCTATTTTGATTTGCTGTTACAGCCTGACCCGATCCTATGATATACACTCCCCTGCATTTAATTTCCTCCCATTCTGTAAGTTTCCCATCTTCAAAGAGTCTGACGAAGTGGGATTTTCTCCCACGAAAGCTCATGTGATAAATAAATCTGTTAGTCTTTAAAAGTGCCACAGGACTCTGTTCGTTTTTCTGCAATAGACTAACACGGCTACCCCTTTGGAACTATTCTTACCACAGGTTCTCAGGAACATTGCTGACCAAGTTTTAGGTCATAGTCGGCTCCCAAAGTCCATGGACTGTTTCTTTTGTTGTCTTAGGCAAAATACAGAGAGCTTAGGGTTTGTTTGCCCCTCACTTTCATCATTCAGTTACCCTTTGAAATGCATTTTCCTGAGGGTTACTCCTAGATAAAGTTCATTCCTGCTGTGCGGATGGAAGCAAGGACTTTGGTGGTGAAAGAGATTCCAGGCTGTTATTTGTTAAGATGAAGATTTATTTCTTCCTTCTCTCCTTCATTGCCAAAGCATGGCCATTTCTTTGGTGATGGCCATCAGCTTTCATGCTTCTGGGTTAGACTTGTCTTTGAGAACCAGGTTTACCCACTGCCCAGACTTGTCTGGTAAATGCACTTCAGTCATGATTTCAGCTTATGATTCTAGCTTTACACACATTTCATCGTGATGATATTGGCCAGCAAGCTGTTAGTTTACAAATGATACTTCACAAGGCATATTTGGTACAAAGATTATTACAATAGCACGTTAATACTAATCTGCATTTGGTTACATACACATGGTCCCATCACAGCAATAGCTTAGTGCTTCTCAGGCATTAACTGATTTCATTTCACAGCATCCCATGATTTTGGGTAGTCTGGTTTGCAGATAAGGAACTACGCTACCAAACGACAGGAGGAAGGTGACAGATGAAGTCTGTGGAAGAACTGAGAATTGAACCCAGATCTCCTAGTTCTCAGTCTAGTGCTTACCCATAAGGCCAGTGTCTCCTCTGACCACCCCCTTTCCCATCCCCGTGTGTCAGAAGTGTTGGGGATTGCTTCCAAGGAGCTTCACTCTCCTCCTGGATGTCTTTTCTGGCTGTTTTAGGTGAAGTGTTCCTGGGTTTCCCTGTTTGGAGAATGGAATTTGCTATATGCAGCATGGAGATGGGAAAGTTTATGATTAAAATCCCTGAGTTTCCTGAGAATCCTTGTGAGGGTAACTTTGGATGGCATGGGCAGAGGCCCAGAAAGCTAGCTTCCAAAATGAATGGGGAAATGCCCTTTGGATTATCATTCCATTCATTATTCTCATTCTGGGGAATTGAGAGATGCCAGGTGCGTTGGCTGCACCAAGTGAATGAGTGTGTCAGAGAAACCTGGATACTTTTGGCATGAGCAAAATGGTTTAAAAAGAAACAACCAGAATTAAATAATAATAGCAAACAATCTGTGTTGAGATGGTTATGCAGAGGCTGTCGTCATGCTTAAGTCCTCTTTATTTACAAGAATTTATCAACGTTCATTAATCCCCATGATTTGACTGTGAGGTGGGTCAGTAATATTGTTATAGACAGGGTATGCTACTAATCTGTGTCTTGAGACGCTGTCGCTCACGTCAGTGAAGTCAGATGATTCACATTTTCATTCTCTCGTGGGATATCTGCAGCAATCAGGGGCCAGGTAGGCAAGGGTTAAGTTCTGTAAGGTTGAGACAGAGGGAACTCTTCAGCCAAATGTGTCTGCCTGCTTTGTATACCTAGGGAGAAGCAGAGAGGGAAATAGCTATCTGAGCTACAGGAGAGAAAAGTGGTGAATCAGAAGCTCAGAGCCAGAAGGATTCTGTTGTTTTGGACTGTGTTTGTGTCCTAGAGGAGAAAGATTTTATATTGAAAATGGAGTTTGTACCTGGAAGGAAAGGGAGGAACAGTGGCCGTGGGCCTGGAAGAGTCCCTCTCCTCCCCCTGCGCTCCCCCCCTTGTGAAATATCTTTGTTTCTACAGATAAGGGAAGTGAGAGATGAAAAAGGCACAACTTACCCAAGTCTGTAGAGGCATGTTGAGCCAGAGCTGGAACGTTCTTAGCACCTAGTGCGGTGCTCAGCTGCTTTCTTTCTAATGCTTGCAGCAAGCGGGAAGAAGATGAATGGAAGTCTTAGCCAGGGCCAGACTAATGCATGGGCTTTAGGTGTTGCAGCCCAAGGCCCCACGATAAGAGAGGCCACGCCACTTGACTGCCATGCAAAAATTAATCCGTCCCTGCAGAGCATCTCTTGCCTGGGCATTCAGGTGCCAGCCCATGCTGTGCCCAGTCTGGCCGAACTCTGTCCCCCACCCAGATCCCAGAGAGCTGCAGCCTCCAACCTGAGCACTTCCAGCCCCAGAGTGCCACTGCTGCTGGCCTGCACCGCAGCTCCTGCTCAGTTTGCCCCTCTGCCTAGGCCAGCTGGTCTGCCATTCTCTAGAATGCCTTGGGTACCAGCGCTCACATTTCCCTGGAGTGCTGCCGGCTGCACTGCATCCTGGCCCGCCACAACCCCAGGCTGGCTGGTCTGCCCCAGGCATGCAGCTGGCCTCAGGGCCAGGGTAGACCAGCCAGCCTGGGTGCACTGAGTCCCAGCCCCCATCCCAGCGTGGAGCACTGCTGTGCTGCCAGTCTGCCCTAGTGCTGAGCATGAGCCCCACCCCACCCCAGGCTGGCTGATGCCTCGCCTGCTCACTGCTGGAGTGACTGCATTGGCCTAGCTGAGCCTGGCCCCAGCACGCGGGTATGAGCATCAACCCACTCCCTGGCCCACTGCTAAACTGGTTGCTAGCCCAGACAGTGGTGCAGCACCGTGACCCACTCAGCTCTGGCTTTGAGCCAGTCCTCTGCCCCAGCTGGGCCCCAGTGGGCACCTGCCTGTGTGCCTTCTAGCCTGCTTCAGTGGAGAAGCCTGCTAAAATTGCCACCGTCAGGGGTGGGGTGGGACGCACAAAAATCTCATAGCCTGGGGTGAACAGGACCGTTAATGCAGGCCTAGTCTTAGCAGTTTATAAATGAATTGAATCAGGGGGTGGTTTTCAAGAATGAACTTGGAAAGGCAACTTTGCTGTTTAATGAATTGTGTGTGTGGATTTGTGTTAGTGTGCATGACATAGTTCCATCTTGCCTATCCCTTCTCCTGAAAAAGCCTTTAAAAATATTAGCCAGCCATTTCTTCACCCTGCCCTATAATCCATAGAAGAGGTAGTCTCTGCCCAAGGAACATACGATGTAAATTGCTAAGGCAGACCACGGATGGCAGATATAAGGATTTAATGTTGCTGTTTTACAGGCAGGGGAGCTGAGGCAGCAGGAAATCAAAAATGTCTTGCCAGGGTCACACAGAGTGTACCTGGCAGAGCAGGGCATTGACATTCCTTTGTCCCAGTCCAGTGCTTTAACTACAAGCACATCCTCTCTGAAAAAAGCTGCATTGTGCGAAATACTTTCTACTAGTTTGCTGAAGTGTTAGTGTAACTTGGGCCAGTTGTGGGCGGTGATCACACACAGAGCAGGAAGCCAGCCCAATAGACAACATGGTATGGAAAAACAGGCAGGTAGCTAGAGAAGCAAATGAAGTGACAGACCATTAAACTGAGTGACAAGTCAGATGATACTAACTGGGGAAAAAGTAAAAAGAAGTCCTACACTGAGTAAACATAATAGATAAGTCAGACCTGTCTTCAGGCAAGTGAATTTTAATAGTGTCTCCTGCAAAAACAGATAGCTATGGCTTTGCATTAAACTGGTATAAATTTTTTTGTCTAAAATCTGATTGATCCTAAGTAGATTCATTAATACATCTACTGTCATCTATAGCCCTGTGCGCGTGTGCCTATGAATCTGCATGTGTAGTACATACATATCCAGTTCTTGTAGGAGCAGTTGCATTTCAGAGCAAATATAAATTCAGTTGCTCCTTGCTAAAATCCATGAATTTGAGGAACCACTACCAGCTAGGATGATTAAAATCTATTCAAAGCTTTGATGTACACAGGACTGAGAGAGAATAGAAGTACCCAGGGGAATGGACTTGGTTAAATCTAAGATACATACTATAGTCCCTCCATCTATGCAGTGATTGGTTAAAAGCAGCTTATGTTGGATTCGCTGAGAAGAAATCAAGGGGAGGTTTTTCTTTTCAGCAAGGTGGTGGTGGTGGAGAGTAATGTTGTCTGAGAGTAATTTTGATTGGCTGGGGGAGGGCAGGAGCCGGAGAGAGTGCTGAGCAGGCATTCATGAGATACAGTAATAACGCTCATTCTCTCTGCCTCTCGCTTCGGATGCAGGGATGGACCACGGAGCTATGACTGTACACTAGCAGAGAGCATGATTGGACTGGAGCCCCAGAGGAGTGTCAGCAGCACTGTGAATGAAGCTCCGTGGCTCACTTACCATAGGCTCTGTTGTGTAAGGAGAAACAGGGATCTTTAAACTGAGCTGAGCATCTCAGGGCAGAGCTATGTGGCAAAGAGGAACGGGGCATGGGAGCTGCTTGCCTTTTGGATAATTTCTGTTCTTTCCCACAAGTCTGTGCACCATCCTTCTTACGTGTGCTTAGTATGTGGAGCCAGGGTTTTACATGGCATTTGCAACAAAAGCGAGATCCTACTTCTTTTTTTCAAAGTAAATTGCTTTGGGTATAGTATATCTCTTCTTTCGCTTTTGGTAGCAGGGCGGGCCGGGGGGAAAGCGTGAAACCAAAGGGAATGTTTACTTGTTCAGAAGTCTCTCTCACACGGAAGCACGCTGTTCCCTAACTCCTGGCTGAGCAGACTCCAGTTTGCCAACTTCTTTACGCACACTTAACTCCTTGACAGAATGGCAGACAAAAGAACAGCTGGTTGAAAGCAATAGGGGGATAAGGAGAGAGGAAAAAAATAAACAAACGTTTTGCCCCCCACCGCCAACACCCAACAGCTATCACATCAGTAGTAACCGTGGAACATTCGGAAGTCGCCATGCGCAGGTCTAGCACTGATGAATCGACCTATCACAGGAGCCCTTCTTTGGACAGCAAGGATTACAGTTTTCCAAATGGCGCCTTCCGTCGCTACAGTAGCATGTATGGCGGCCAGTTTGGGGCCGCCAGCAACTCATTTTTTGGATTTCACACCAACCCGGGTCCTAAGGCCACCAAGGCTAAGTACACGTCCCCCAAGGGGAACAAGTACGTTGTCTTTTACCTGGATCTCTCGTTTATTTTTCTCCTAGAGCTGAAGAGGTGCAGCATGGCTCACAACTGCCTGCAATGTATCAAGTATCTAATGTTTGTCTTCAACCTTCTCTTCTGGGTGAGTATGCACCTGAGATGGAGAGATGTTTGCCTTTGGGTCCCTTTTATTTACTAAGGGGTGGGAGTGGGGAAACACTGGAGGTTGAAAGTCTTATTGTTTCCTCTAACTTTCGAGTACTGAAAGTTGGATATAAGTGGCTAGGCCAGTCTTTTCTTTAGTTGTGCTACATCAGGGCTAGGGTAGTATAGGTGTCATTTTGTTTCCCTATGCTTTACACAGGTAGGTTGCAACCCTGATTGAGGGCAAAACATACAGAAATAAGGTCACTTGTATGGATGCCTTTCTTTATCTGAATACAGTGGTTAACTTGAAGCACATGAGTTGTCTCATTGAAGTCAGAGGGATTATTCACATGCCTAAAGTTAAGCATATGCTTAAGTGTTCTACTCGATTAGGACCTTCCAATATTAAGCTCTGTTTCAGGAAGCTGCTGGCAATTTTTCTTCTCCATTAGTTGTGGTCCTTGTGTGAGTATGTCTCTGAACTGTGGGTAGAATGCAATGAACTGCCTCATCTAGTTTGGGTTATCTGAAATGGTTGTTCTGTGGGTGTCCTGGATTTACCCAACATTCAGGCATCACTAGAGCACGCATGATGGCATGTACATGCATGCATCTCTACGGCATCATTTTAATCGATAAAGCAGCTGATGAAAGCCAGCTAGTGCGTGTTTCTCTGCCAGGAGTAGGAAAGTGGGGTGTGTAGAGGCTGACTGAGAGAGCACTCTGGGTGACACGGATCATGAATACTTTCATCCATGTGAAAATGAAGTGACTTGATTGGTAAGGCAGACATGAAAGGGAATTCCTCCTGTTTCAAAGTAGCCCCGTCCAAATACGTGCATGGGTGGGTCTTTTGCTGGGGTGCCTATCTTCAGTAAAGCCATTTGAATTTTCCTTTGGTGGATCATCAATAGTGAAAGGAAGGGTGGGTGTTAGAAAATGATAGCAGCACCGTATTGACATTTGGGGGTCGTAGTGGGGGGCTATGGTTGGAAATGACACTTTGCATACTACAGACTCTCCATTCTCATAAGGAAGGCTGTATGTGACAGACAGTGTTAATCTCTGTCAGCCGCTTCTGTGCAGTTGTCTATTCCTTGCATGCTGCAGCATGTTGTGCATCAGAAACCACTGAGTGTAGGTAACTTGATCTGGTACTAGCGTAACTCTCTGATACTGAGAATTCAGGGTGCAATTAGACTAATGCTAGTGCACCAAGTTAGTCTTGTACTAATAGGCACTTTAAAATTCAGAGAGGGTGCCCTTTTAAAACCTCGGATAAACTGATAGAAAGTGTCTGGATAGGAAGGCAGTCTGTTTCCAGCTCATACTCTCTCATGCTGCTGAAGGCAGAAATATCCCCTGATGTCTATCCCAGCTTACCTCAAAGCTTCCTGAAAAGATGGGAACACTGGCTCTTGCCCTTTTACGCTTTGTCCTTCTTCTAAGGCTATCGTCCTCTCTCGCTGAAATTATAGCCCAGTCAGCCCGTTCAAGTCTGCTGGAGAAATCCGCCAGAACACTGGCATGAATAGCCCTTTCTGAAACTATATATGGCAGTGCCTCAAAGGGTATTCTCTGTGTACTACTTCCTTTTATTCCATTCATCCTGTACTGAAGCATGAAGCGTATTTTAGAAGATATTTCTGCATGTAACATGCATGCATTTACAGTGGGCTGATTGCAGATTATTTAGTGTTTCACAATGAAAATACCTGAACAGCCAGATCAGAAACAGATAAAGAGGGTTTGCTGTTTTCCCCTGAATACTTTAAAGCTTTACCCAAGCATTGGCTGCTGGTGGGGGTACGGGGCGGGGGAGGGGGGAGTGTGTGTGTGTGTGTGTGTGTGTGTGTGTGTGTGTGTGTGTGTGTG
>ML685919.1:865410-947073 GCA_007922175.1 Pelusios castaneus
GTGTGTGTGTGTGTGTGTGTGTGTGTGTGTGTGTGTGTGTGTGTGTGTGAGAAAAGAGAATACAAGAAGGCTCTGAACTAACTCAGCAGAGGGGGGGAGGTGGCATCTAGTGCTGCAGCACACTCACTATTTTGTTTCCCTTTGACATGCTTTCCGCACAGCAGTGATGAATGACGATGTCCGTGTCCGAATGAGGTTTTGCATGGTGTGTAACTGTAACGGTTACAGATCTCTGGCTTTTTGTGCTGAAGGGAGTAAATACAAATAAGCTATTAACAAGCATATGGGCTTAATGGAGTCTCACTAAAGAAAAGCAGAGAGGACTGACAGATATTTCCAACACTTGAAAATATTGGAACGAATTGTGGATTGGCGGTTTGGGTTTTGTTTCTGAAGCTGTTGTCAGTCATATGGCAACACACTTGCTGAGAAACCAAAGGAAAAGAGTTTTCAAAGTGTCGGTGCAAGCAGGATTAATCTTTGTATTCATGCCTGCAAAAGCTTTTCTTTTGTATGAGTACCTACTTCTCATTTCTTAACTTTTCTAGATGGTTATCCAGTGCCAAGCTATAGAAAGCCAGAGAAAGCTATTTTCTGTCCTTTGCCATTTAAATAGAAACTGCAGGGTTTTGAATGACAGAAACCTCATGTCTCCAGTAAACTGTTTCCATTTCATGTTCTGGTATGACCAAATGCTTTGATTCTCTTTTCATACGGTATAATTCTACTCTTTTCTACCTTTCCTCTATTCCACTTGATAGGCTCCATGCATGCCATGCCTCTACATTCACTTGTGGTGAGCTCCCACCCAAAATGGGGGGGCGGGGGTAGTTTGCAATAGTGTGTAGCTCCAGTGGGTTCAGTATTTCATAAGTGAGAGCAATTCTTGATTCTGTTGAGTTTATAGACGAGGAAATCCCAGAGGCTTGATTTTAAACCTTTCTGGCATGCTTTATTGGATTATGTGCTGTAATTGCATTGTGACATTTTTACAAATTGTTGCATAGCTTGTGAAATTAGAGCAAAAATCTCCTCTTCTCTCCCATTCCTAGGTAAAATACTGCAATTTTTTGCAGATATCAATGACTGAAGAATCTGATGAACGCTGGGAATGTGGACAACTCCATTCATGGTTTAAATGCTATTATAGTGTGCCAGAAGTTATTTACACAGGGCTAGATTCTAATTGCCTGGCATTAGTTCCTTCTTCTATGAAGAATCCCATTTGAAGTCAGTCTTTACTCATAAAGCAGGGTGCTGCTAGGATCAAATATGAGTTTCAGAATCTGAGCCATAATTATTAGAAGACGGCATTGTAGCTCTTATGGGAATTGCCATACACTCGTAATTTCTCTTTGTTGCTATATGCTGTAATTATTATATGGGTGGCTTGTAAATGCTCTGAACTTTAGTCACCTGATATATAACACTTGCCCATATCTGTTCTGTTATAGAGACCTGCTTTTTTCCTTTGAGTCTCCATAATCCTGGAGTCTACAGATCACCTTCCTCTACTGATCACTAGATAGAATATTCTTGTGAAATACCCGTGGAAGATCAAATTCTTTCCCTTTTGCCCTCCTCACTCACAAAGTTTTCTCATGACAATCAGTGAAATGAAAAACTTTTTTTTGTGCTTGTAACCCCAGATGCTGTGGTGCCTGCTCTTTTCACTAGAGACTCTCTCTTGATTCCTAGGTTGGATATGTCCTTAGGGCAGTATGACTACAGTTGAAAGATGAATATTGATGCTGTTTTATCTTCTGTAGCTCCCCAGACATCTCTGCATGTTCCCACCTTCTTTGGCTTTTAGTACCCAAAACTCATTTCTAAGATGTATGGTTCTGTTTGTTTCCCATTTTTGTGTATTCTTTCCAGTGTCTCTTTCTTTTCATACAGAGCCTTTTGCTGGAGCAGAGACAGTTTTGGTAGCACCTTTACCATCAGTAAAATTAAGAGTTCTTTGAAGCAACAGATAATGCACTAGCCAATATAAAACATCAGTAAAGAAAAGAATCTGCAAAACAGTGATTTGGAAGAAGTCTAGCATAGAGAACGGACAATAACAAAACCCAAAAGAAGAAAGTCTCAGAGACAGAAGTTTGGGAGTTATCACTGCTCATGTCTATAGAAATATCCCCAAGCTTTTAGGTCATTTCTAATATTAGGGATTTCAAGCCTTGAAGTGTCTTGTGAACATATTCTTTCATGCCAGTGAGAACACTGCTCGTAGGGAGGAATACTGTAATTTGTGCTTTATGTAGTCTGGCACGGTGCCACCTACTGGACACATCTGAGCTGTGTTGAGTAACGTTTTTGCCACAATTCTGAAGTCTGACCCTGCAGTACCTTGGCTTCTGAATCAGAAAAATGCAGCTCTTTTAAACACTGAACTGCAGCATTCCAAAATAGGGTTTCTCTGATTGGCATACAGCGCTGTTAGACACTGTGCGGACAGTATCAGGGTCATTGCTTTTAAAAAGGAGGTCATTATTTTTTTAAAAGTCTAGCATTGCATCACCCAGCTCTTTGCTGGATTGCCACATTAGCCCTTCACCTCTGAATAGATGAATTTTAACAAAAGCCAGAAGTTAAAAAAAAAAAAAAAAAAAAAGACACTTGGCATCACCTGCTAGTGCTTAGAGGACATTGGCCCATGTCAGAAACAAACATGATTTAGGGCTAGATTGTAAGGCTGGCTACACCACTCTCTCATATTGTAAGACCCTCCCCTTCTATCTCTATATACAATATCTGGAGCGTGTATCTGGGTTTGCCAAGGTAAAAGCACAGCACAAGCTTGACCTTGAACAAACGCACACATAGATGCATGCATTAGAACAGATAGAGTGGGCAAGATGAGGTGGGGACTGGGGGAAGCCTTTGTTCTGTCCTCATACTGCGCTAGCTAGCATAGGTGAGCTGACATGCTAGTATTCTGTAGGAGCAACTGTGGAGAAGAAGGAGAAGGGAATTAAGCCATAATTCCTTCCCTGTGATTGCTCCTGGGTGGCACTGTGATGCACCACCCTTTTTTAAAGGCTGTGTTCTAGAGACACAAATCTAGCCCTTGGCATGTTATGTTTGGAAGAGGAAAATACTTCAAATATGTAGACAAGCGTGCATGTTCCAAACAAAAGAAACAAAGGAGGACTCTCTTCTAAGGGGGAGGGAGGCATCCATCTATCACTCTGGCTTGTCATCCCAGGAGGTATGCTGTCTGGCAGGGGCCTGTATCTGAGACTTTACAAAAGGATTGTTGAGAATCATCTGGCCCTCTGACTACTACCCCATGTTAGTCATCCATGTGGGCACTACTGATACTGTTAGATGTGACCCTCAGCAGATCAAACGTGACTATAAGGCTATGGGAGTATGGGTGAAGGAGTTTGGTATGCAGGTGGTGGTCTCTTCGATCCTTCCGGTCAAGGGTAGGGGCCTGAGCAGAGACAGATGCATCCTGGATGTGAATGCCTGGCTGTGAATATGGTGTTGCCAGGAGAGCTTTGGCTTTCTTGACCATGGGATGCTGTTCCAGGAAGAAGGACTGCTAGGCAGAGATGGATTCCACCCATCGAGGAAGGGGAAGAGCGTATTTGGACATAGACTGGCTAACCTAGTGAGGAGGGCTTTAACCTAGGTTTGAAGGGGGAAGGTGACCAAAGCCCACAGGTAAGTGAAAATGAGGGAGACCTGGAGGAAAGGTTGGAACTTGTAGGGAACCTGGGCTGTAACAGCAGGGATAAAAGAGAGACTAGTCAGAACTGGGGAGGGAAATGAAATCAGTATCTTAAGTGTCTTTATACTAATGCGAGAAGTATGGAGAATAAGCAGGAAGAACTCAAAATGCTAGTAGCTAAACACAACTATGACATTGTTAGCATCACAGAGACTTGGTGGGATAATACACATTACTGGAATATTAATATAACAGATTACAGTTTGCTTAGGAAGGATAGGCAAGGAAAAAGGAGACGGTGTTACCTGGTATATTAAAAATGTGTATACTTGGACTGAGGAGGAGATGGAAATAGGAGACAGATATGTTGAAAGTCTCTGGGTAAAATAAAAGGAGTAAAAAAACAAAGGTGTTGTCATGGTAGGGATCTATTCCAGGCCACCTAACCAGGAAGAAGAGGTGAATGAGGCTTTTTTTCAAAAATTAACCAAATCATCCAAAGCACAGGACTTGGTGGTGATGGGGGATTTCAACTACCCAGATATCTGTTGGGAAAATAACACTGCAAGGCACAGATTATCCAAAAAGTTCTTGGAATGTATTGGGGAGAATTTTTTATTTCAAAAGGTGGAGAAAGCTACTGGGGAGAGGCCTTTCTCGACTTGATTTTGACAAATAGAGAGGAACTGGTTCAGAATTTGAAAGTGTAACTTAGGAGAAAGTGATCATGAAATGGTAGAGTTCATTATTCTAAGGCATGGTAGGAGAGAGAACGCCAAAATAAAGAGGATGGATTTCAAGAAGGCAGACTTTAGCACACTCAGGGTGTTGGTAAGAGGGATCCCATGGGAAGCATGTCTAAGAGGAAAAACAACTGAAGCCAGTTGGCAGTTTTTGAAAGAGACATTATGAAGGGTACAAGAGCAAACTATTCCAATGCATAGGAAGGATAGGACGTATGGCAAGAGACCACCCTGACTTAACCAGGAGATTTTCAATAATCTAAAAATAAAGAAAGAGTCCCTACAAAAAGTGGAAACTCAGTCAAATCACAAAGGATGACTATAAACAAATAACATAATTGTGTAGGGGGAAAAATCAGAAATGCCAAAGCACAAACTGAGATCAAACTAGCTGAAGGCCTAAAGGGTAACAAAAAAAAAAATCTTGTTGAAGTACATTAGAAACAAGAGGAAGGCCAAGGACAGCATAGGACTGTTACTCAACAAAGAAGGAAAAACAATAACAGAAAATGTGGAAATGGCAGAGGAAGTAAATGATTTCTTTGTTTCGGTCTTCACCGAGAAGGTTGGTGGTGATTGGATGGTGGATGTAGGGGAGCAGTGGTTAAAGTAAGGCGGAATGCACCGGAACGCCATTTCGGGGCCCACAATTTTGAGGGGCCAGCGTTCCGGGGCCCTTAAAAATAGAAAACCCAGGCAGAACAGTGCGTTCTGCCCAGGGGCCCCAGCAAAGCCACAGACTCGGGCGGAACACTTGTTCTGCCCTGGCTGCTGTGGCCAGGCTGGGGAGCTTCAAATCTCCCGTCCTGAGCATGCTCAGACTCAGCATGCCCAGGGAGGGAGTGGCCTGGCCCAGGACCGGCTCTGCCCGCGACCCCTGCAGCTCCGGACCTCCAGCCAGGTAAGGGCTGGGAAGGGGCTGCGGGGGAGGGGGATAGAGGAGTCGGGAAAGGGGCACAGGGGAGGGGGACAGAGGAGCCGGGAAGGGGGCTGCAGGGGGGGCAGAGGAGCTGGAAAGGGGCCTCAGGCCTGATCCGGCCACTCTGGCGGCTGCCCTGCTCCGCCGCTGCAGGCCAATCCCAGGCCTTTGTATCAGGGGTTAAGGTAAGGGGGGAATGTGGAGACCGGGGGTGGGAATGGAGTGGTCCAGACTCACGAGTCGATCGAGCAAGGGGTCGGGATGGGGGGCTGGAGAGGGATGGATGGAGTTAGAGGCCTGGGGAGGGGTGGAGGGGGCACGGGGAAAAGGAGACTGGGTAGTGGCTGGTGGGGGCTGGGTAGTGGTGGAGGGGACTATGGACGGCTGGAGTGGGGACTTTGTGGGGAGCTGGGGAGGGATGGATGGAGTTAGAAGCCTGGGGAGGGGTGGAGGGGATTATGGCTGGCTGGAGGGGGACTGGGTGGGGGGGCTGGGGAGGAGGGGCCTGGGGAGGTGTGGAGGGCATTGGAGGGCTGAAGGGGCGTGGAGTGAAGACGGGGAAAGCTGGGGTGTGGGGGGTTAGGAGGGCTGGAGTGGGGGTTTGGAGGCAGGGAGCTTAGGGAATGTGGATGGGGGCTGAGGAGGATATGGGGAAAGAGGGATCTGATGTGAGCACTAGTGGACAAGGTTGGGGTGATGTGGGTTTGAGGCTGTGCTTCATTTGTGAGGAAAGAGCTGGTGGGGCTCAAGCAGTTTGATTTGCACTCATATCTGTTTGTAGTGCAGACATAGCCAAAAAGTAATTCAGTGAAGTACATCCCAGTGGGAATCCTCCTCAGTTTCGTTTCCTTTCCTTCCCCTTAATCAACTATGAGGCCCCAGGCAACCCAACTCTTTCCCCACTGAATTGTAATATGTAATATAAAATCAACTTGGAAAAAAATATTTACTTGTTTCCCCTCTCAAGCTATGTTCAGTCCTGGAGGGTCTGACTTTTATATGCATAGACAAGCTGTCTCATGCAACTTTGAGGGTTTTGTGTCTTCCACTGACCCAAGGAACACTGAACTCATGGTAACTAATACAGCTGCTGTTATAGTGAGAGTTTGAAAAATATTTGCAATAAATGTTTTGTAAGTCTCTAAAGCATTCCTACAATAACTTTTTCATGTAATGTAAGTATCATATACAGAGTATATGATGGATTGTAGTTTGGCATAAGTTGAGGATGACCTGCATAACTCCTTTTGTCACTCATGAACTGCTTCCTCAGACTCATGATGATAGAATACTTTTACAACTGTATCATGTATTCTCTGTAGGAAGAATAACACTTGACTGCCTAATATTTTAGAAGCCCACTATTCTTAGTTGTTTATAAGAATTAACATTCTCATGTCGGCTGCTCACTCTCTGCCTCAAACTCAATTTTTAAGATTCAATAAAAGTGGCTCAGCCCTTTCCAAGAGTGAGCTTTGTGAAAAATAGCTAATTTTGCTACTGTTAAATGTCTTTTCCTTGAAGAACTCTAGTGCCTCCATGGTAAAACTGATAGAGTGATAGTTCTGGGGACAGAAAGGTCCCCATGAAAACACACCCAGATTTGGTCAAGGTATAAGCCTTTGAAAATCACCATTTGTGTATTTAGAGCTTTATGGATGTTTGCTAATAAAGTTTCTGAACCTTCCATCATGAGGTTGACCTTGACTCTGTCTATGTAGGCTGGAAATGTGACAAAGACAGGTGACAAAAACTGTGATGATGGTAGAGGCCAGATAGTCACGGCAGCAAGTGTCATTGTCTCACGTTTGTTTAGTAAATTAATAAAACTTCAGTATTTCACTTTAACAATTTTATTAAAGTTCGAATGAAAACACATCTATGCATTTTTTTGAATTGAGGTACTTAGACATGCTGATGCTTCCAGTGCCAAAAAACTGTTGTCCATGCGGCACCATGCCTCACAAATTGCTGCTCAGCAAATACCATAACATAATACCACCCAGAGCTGCCAATAGCTGTGCAGAAGCAAGGGAGGCAATGGGTGCAAAGTTTGCTCTGAAAAGCGGTATTGATACAAATTCTTTGCACCCATCAGTATTAAACAATAACAATTTAAAAAATAACTTCTCTGCATCTAAAAATAATTCCATAAAAATGTGGTTTAGTCTTAAGTTCAAAGTGGTGAGAAAAGATAAATTCATTTTAGGCAGAAGGTTGGGTTATAAATTTAGCATTTAAAATAGTGTTGCCTAGAAAAAATTAATTTGGCAGGGGTCCACACTTGGAGGCTGGCTGTGTGAAAGGGATTGCCAATGCGAAAAGGTTTGAGAACCACTGCTTTAGGAGGTTGTACAAAGCTTGGTTCATTATTCCTTGTAAAGTGATTTCAGCTTTTCATATAGAAGGTGCTATGGAAAGTGAGGCCTGATTATATCAATCACAAGTCGTGGTGATTTTAATGCCATCTTCCCTTTTCTAGCTATGTTTAAGTAACATATTTCCAAATACTTCAACCAGCACCCAAGCTATTGGCAATGCTACAGAAGTCATATACTGGTGCAGTCTTCATTATAGCCTTGTGTATGTTAGCATTTTTTAGGAAAGTTCCCATCAGGGATAAGACCAGTGGAAACCAAATGGTAGATGAGTTCCAAAGTGGGAGCCGTGTTAGTCTAGTTCAGCAAAACAAACAAGGAGCCCTGTGGCACTTTTAAAGATTAACAAATGTATTTATTGTATGAGCTTTCATCATCATACTTGAGTTAATGAGGCAGGGGTGGGGGTGTTCTGATGGTCTTGTGTTATGCAGTGTTTGCTAGTTTGTGACAGTAATTGCTCTAGACATAAATGCCATATAAAATTATAAATATTTTTATGGAATGATAACCGATGCATGTGGTACTGAGAAGTGGTTGCAAATGCCTATCTAGGCTGGGGCCCGAACATGCATGAAGGGGGCCCAGACAATATGGGAAGGGGGCCCGGAGATTAGGAGGTTCTGGGGCCCGTCAAATTATACTTTAACCACTGTAGGGGAGGGCAGAAAAATAGGGTAGGATGTGGAGGGGTGGTTCCTTCAAGTAAGGCCTGGCCAGCACCACCCCCCAGGGACATTGCTTCCCCCGACCCAGTACGTCACTGCAACCTGGGCTGGGAAACTGGTGCTCGCAGTCAGGAAGGGGGTCCTGCCTGTTAGGAGAAGAATGGCATATGGCAGGGGCCATCCATACCCCCAGCACCAGCCTGGGTTGGGCACTGGAAGGGCCCTCCTTGGAAGTGACACCACTCACTGACATCCCTGGTGGCTGTGCTGACCTGGCCTAAGGCCCTCCCTCTCCTGCCTTCTCACGCCGTATGCCACTGAGGCTGGGGAAGCCTGGCTGGGGGCAGCACTGGGCAGTGTATAGGCTGGGATTAAAAAGTTTGGGATGCATTACCCCCATATTTCCCCCCAAAATCTGCCCATAGACAGGGCTGGATTAAGGCAGGCAGGCAGGGGCTTTAGGGGCTGCAGTCCCTGACCCTGGCCTAAAAGGGGGCCCTGTGGTCCCCCCAAAATCTGACCCACCCAGCAGGAGTGGTAAGCTGCCTCTTGCCTTCATTCTGCCTGCCCAGCCTCTGGGCTGGCCAGCCAGAGGGCAGGGCCACAGCATCTGGCCCACCCCTCCCAGGCTGCCTACAGCATTAGCACCAGCCTGTGGCCCCCTGCACAGCTCCCCACAGGAGCACAACCACCCCACATGCAGCACCCCCCCCACTGCAGCCCCCTGCAGCAGTGCAGCCCTCAAGGGCCCCCACCCTGCAGCCACTCCACAGCAGCATGCCCCCCCGCCCCGTGGCTTATTCCTGCAGCAGCGCCGGTCTGCGGGCTGTGATGGCCACGGCTCCCCAACCCCCACTGCAGTGCCAGCTGGGGCCCCAGAGCCCCTGACCCCATTCCCCAGCACGGGGGAGTAGCAATGGGGATCCCCACAAGGATGGGGGCTGGAAGGGAGGGGCTGCTCCTTTGCCTCAGCAGGCAGCTCAGTCAGTGACTGACTCTGATGCTGCCTGCTGCTGCTGGCTGCCCCGGAGGAGTTTAGATGTGTTTCCACCGAGGAAACAGCAGGGGGGACCGCTGCGCTGTGATCCAGGGAGGGAGGGAGCGGCTCAGCAGGGACTCTGCAGCCGGCAAATAGAGATCTGTGCATGTGCTGGCAGGGGGAGGGGGACACTGGGATGGAGGGTTACAGTGGGCTGGATGGAACCCCTTAGTGGGCCACACATTGGACAACCATGATCTAGAAGAGAATAAGGTGTTAAGTGATAGTCAGCATGGATTTGTCAAGAACAAATTGTGTCAAACCAACCTGACAGCTTTCTATGGCAAGGTAACAAGCCTTGTGGATAGAGGGTAAGAGGTAGATGTGTTATATCTAGACTTTAGTTAGGCTTTTGATATGGTCTCGCATCACCTTCTCATTAACAAACTAAGGAAGTACAACCTGCATGGAGCTATTATAAGATGGGTGCAACACTGGTTGGATAACCGCTCCCAGAGAGTAGTTATCAATGGTTCATAGTCATGCTGGAAGGGCATAATGAGCGGGGTACCACAGGAATCAGTTCTGGGTCCAGTTCTGTTCAATATTTTCATCAATGATTTAGATGATGGCATAGAGAGCACACTTATAAAGTTTG
This sequence comes from Pelusios castaneus, assembly GCA_007922175.1. NCBI lineage: Eukaryota > Metazoa > Chordata > Testudines > Pelomedusidae > Pelusios > Pelusios castaneus. Next base: position 875,435 of record ML685919.1, read on the forward strand.
CCGATGATACCAAGCTGGGAGGAGTTGCAAGTGCTTGAAGGATAGGCTCACAATTCAAAATGTTTTGGACAAACTGGTGAAATGGTCTGAGGTTAATAGGTTGAAATTCAATAAAGACAAGTGAAAAGTACTCCACTTAGGAAAGAACAATGCATTGCACACATACAAAATGGGCAATGACTGCCTAGGAAGGAGTACTGTGGAAAGGGATCTGGGTGTCATAGTGGATCACAAGTTAAATATGAGTCAACAGTGTAACACTGTTGCAAAAAAAGCAAACACCATCCTGGGATGTATTAACAGGAGTATTGTATGTCAGACAAGAGCAGTAATTCTTCCGCTGTACTCTGTGCTGATTAGGCTTCACCTGGAGTATTGTGTCCAGTTCTGAGCACCTCCTTTCAGGAAAGATGTGGAGAAATTGGAAAGTTCAGAGAAGAGCAACACGAATGATTAAAGGTCTGGAACACTTTACTTATGAGGGACAATTGAAAGAGCCTGGGTTTGTTAGTCTGGGAAAGAGGAGACTGAGAGGGGACATGATAAGTTTTCAAGTATCTGAAAGGTTGTTATGAGGAGGAGGGAGAAAAATTGATCTCCTTAACTGCCAATGATAGGACAAGAAGCAATGGACTTGAATTCCAGCAAGGGAGGTTTAGGTTGGACGTTAGGAAAAAATTCCAGACTGTCAGGGTGATTAACCAGTGGAATAAGTTGCCTAGGCAGATTGTGGAATCTCCATCGTTGGAAGTTTTTAAGAGCAGGTTAGACAAGCACCTGTCAGGGATGGATTAAGAGAGTACTTGGTCCTGCCATGAGTGCAGGGGTCTGGACTCAATGACCTCTCACGGTCCCTTCCAGATTCTATGATTGTAAATGTATTTTTGGCTGGCTGCTTTGTTAACATTTCAATATATATATGTTGACCTCCCTTGAGCATGACCATTGGAGGGAGGTTGAGGACATTCCTAGGTTCTGAGCAAGCACCTCTACCAAACTCCGCTGACAAAATTAAATTGGAAGGGGAGGTTTTGGCCGAGCACATTTGCTTCTCTAGTTGTGAATGTTGGAAAAAAGCTGATTTTGCTGAAGCAGGATCCCCACCCCTCTGTACATTTCATTCCACAGGAGGGGCCTGAGAATAATTAAAAAAGACAAATCTCAGTGAGTGTTAAAGGCTGGGAGTGTTAAGATTTCCCAATTGTCCTAAGGAGCAAACTTTAAATCATTAGAAACAATACAGCAACAGCAACTAGCAAAAAGTTCCCCTTCTTCCATTAGTTTCAACTCAGGCCTCGTGTCTTTCTCTCCTGATATATCTTCTTGTAGTACTAAAACGGAAGGAGGAATAATGCTGCTGCTGCTGTTGCTGCTGCAGCTCTTATGTCTAAAGGAGTGCTTAAGCCCTACTTCTAAGGGAGGGAGTAGCTAGGAGAAATTAGTAGAAAACCAAGGGTCGGATTGCAGAGCCTTTACCCAGCCAAGTGAGTCCTTATTTTAATAGGTTCATTGGCTTCAACAGAATAACTAGTGTGAGTAAGTGCTTGTCCAGCTGAATTAAGGGATGCAGCTACTGTCATATACCCAAGATCCAGCAGTCAAGGGGAGATGCTCCCTTCTTTGTTAGAAAGCATAGGAACATGTATTTACCATTTGTGGTCTTGTCCTAAAATGGAACCTTTCGGAGCTGAATTTAACTGGAAAGAAAAATAGGCTTCTTAACAAAAGAGAAATATTTGCCTTTACAGCGAGCTGCCTATTTGTTTAGGAACCTTCTTCAAATTACTCATGGGGGCCAGATCCTGCTCCCCTTACTCCTGATGAGTATTGCCTTGTTCCCAGTGTAGCCCCATTGCTTTACATGCGACTGCTTGCATCATGAAGTACTCTTTAATGTATGCATAGGCAATGGCCACATCTGGCTTTACGAGTAGGGTTGCCCATTTTGGTTGGATGTATTACTGGAGGTTTTGGCACATGACAATCCTTTAATTAAAAAATTAATTTTTAATTCCTGAAGACTCAAGGACAATCCTGGAGAGCTGGCAACCATGTCTACAAGAAATGCTTGTGTGTAAATATACCACATCTTGATTTGCCTGATTTTTAAAAAAAAATATGAAAAATTGGGACATCCCAGTTACTGATGTAATGGACCATAGAATATGGCTTGACTTGGTTATGGAGAAGTATGCCTATAATGATTACAATGTATTTCCTGTGCAGGCCAATGGAAGATAGTAAATTCAACACAGATGGCTCCCAGAATTGTACAGAAATGAAGTCAAAACTCAGATGAGATCATTTACACACCCTTCTGGCCACTAAATCCAAAGATCTGGATGCCAGGCCTATGCTTGTGATTCATGCGCGACTTCCCATTCCTGGGACTGTGCTTCATCTGAGGGCAACATGATGTTATCTGCCATCATGTATTTCACTTGGTTGTGTTGAATCCTTTTTCCTCACCGTGGGCCTGCATTTTTTGTTTATTCCCTGCCTGGAAAAGTTTACAATCTATCTGCTGCTCTGTATTTGTGCAATGCCTAACGCAATGGGGCCCCATTTTTGGGTGACTCTTAGGAATTACTGTTATAAACATGAGTCGTAATAAGAATAGTACTGCTATTTGATCACTTTATTTTTATTAAATATATAATATTTGTATAAGATACAATGTTCATGTAAAGACCTGTCTGGATAGTGTTCAGATTATAAAATGAGCATTGTTTACAGCAAATGAAAATATAGAACTATGTGCTATGGCTCTCAACCAAAGAACACCTGCAAGGGTTGCAACCGGTAGATTGTTTCTTAATATTGTCCAACAGTTGTTTCTGCTGAAAATGTCAAACCGTTGCAAGAGGGTATAGAAATAAACCTAATTGAATTGTGAGCTGTAATTGGACTGTCAAGACTGTAATGCATCTTAAAATCTCCCCTCACTAAAAAAGCAAGCAAAACAAAAACTTACATGAAACACACACACACAAATCATACAGTTTGACATAATTTAGAACAGTTGTCTGAGACTTGCTCTACAGACTTTTATCAACTGAAATAGCAATTGTAGGGAAACAAAGGGTTCATATGGTAGGTCTGAAGAGCTGTGATCTAAATCTTGCCCCTTCTTTTGCATTTCAGAGATGGGATCTTTTTTTCCCATCCACACTCACAAAACTCTTATCCAAACCCTGAATATGTGTCACCTCATCCCCTCTCAAATCTATTCAAAATGCTGGTGCTAAGATCCTCTCCATAGCCCATTGCTCTATGTCATCCTTTTCTTTGGATCTCATTTTTCACCCAACTCAAACGTAAAATTCTCATCCTTACCTTCAAGTCCCTTCCCAATTCAGGCCCACCCTATCTTCCTGTCTGAATTATTAATTTTTTTAATGGCAGCCCCCATTTTTACAATCCTAATTATTCCAGCTTTGGTCACACTCATATGCTACAAGCCCCTTCGTGTTTGTCCAGTGCCGTCCCATGCATGTTGGGGGAAATGCTTACCATCAAGATCTGTAACACTCCCCCTCTGCCACCTCGCACATAGCCCATATTCTTCAGATCCTACCTTATGACTCACCTCTCCTGTGTCACCTCCCAATGCTACTGTTTGATTACAGGTAGGAGGCAGGTGGAGGACAGTGGTTACCACTGCTGATTTGCTTAGCACAGCTATGAAATGTGCATACAGAAAGCCTATGCTAGCTCATAGTACTGCTCCTCAACGTCCCACCCCTCTCAAGCCAAATTTGATTGATTGTTTCACCCACCTGTTACATTGTGTCTTTTAGATTGTAATTTCTTTAAGATAGGGACTTCCTTTTCTAGGTCTTTCTTGAACTGCCTACAGTCCACCCTGATCTCACTGAGGCCTGCAGGCATTATAGTAATACTTATCATTGTTTGGGGATGAGTTTGCACTACGTTGAACCTCACCTAATGTTCATCTTATGCTTTCTCTAGTCCCAAATTCATATACAAAACTTACAAGTGCCTAACTTAACTCCTATTGAAATTAAAGGGAGTCTTTCTCCTGACTTTAATAGAACTTGATTTGTGGCTTGGAGACCTAGGAAAAAAAGTTATGAGGAAGAACACTTCATTTAGATAAAGGTTCTCACTTAGGGTTTTTGAAGTCCTTTTCTTGGTATAACTTACTTAGTTTGGGAAACCTGGTATGACCTTTAGTGGTGGGAACCCACCCCGACCTCCAACCCCTGTTGTGTGTATAAACTGTGTCTCAACGCTATAAGAGTGACTTGCCAGTACAGTCATATTGGCAGTAAACCTTTCTTTTGTAGACAAGGCCTAAGAAAAACAATACTCTTTGTTCTTTGTAGACAGTTGAAACTGAAGAGACTGAATTTGATTCATATCGGGGAGGAGGGAGGATTAATTTATGGGAATTTCATAGTCTCTGGTCTAGTCCCTTCAAAGATGACTTTGAACCCTTTGAGGGTTCAGATCTAAAATTTGGGACTGAGACTCCAAGAGTTGTCTGAACTAAGAGGTTTCAGTGCTTAGAATATTAGCTCCATAAAATGAAAGGCTTTTTGTTGTTTTTTTCCATGTACCTGAATATTTAAACTATGTGACAGCAGGAGATGGCACCATAAACTGAGCCTCCAGCACAGACAGGTTTCCAAGTCCTTGACTGGGAAGCTGGGAGTTTAATCTCTCAAGAAAGATACCAGCTGATGGCTGAGGCAGAATGAGATAATGGCTCCCAGGAAGAACTGCAAAGATTGTTGTCCACTGGGATTGCAGGGGGAGGCAAACACAGATTTCCTCTCAGGCTCCTCAACTGCAGGAGAATTTTTTGGATGGATGGTCTATCATTTTGCAAGAAAAAGATGAAGTTGAACAGGGTGTTGGGGAGATCTGTAACACAGAAACAACTTGGATTCTTGGCAAAACCACCCAAGGCCACAAAACATCCTATTTTTGTGTTGTGCAAAGATTAAAAATTTGACATGCCATCTTCTATTCCCCCCTCCTCCCCTTCACACTGGCCTTTCCTCCTTAGCAAACACTCCAGTAACGTTTTTTTTTCTGGGGCAAAAACTTCCTCCAGTCTCCTAAAATAGCTTAGCTCTCATTTAATAGACTTTTAAAGGCCAGAAGGAACCACCCTATATGTTTATCTAGTCTGAGTTCCTGAATAACACAGAGCACAGAATTTTATTCAGTAACTCCCACAGAGGTGAGAATTTTTCTGTCCTGCTAGGCAATTATCAAGCCCAGTAAGTTTTGGTTGAACGCATCTATTTAATTACCAATCAACAGCCCTGCAGAAGGTGACTGTGCATGTCATAAAAAGGATATTCTTATAGCAGACAGGTTAGGAGGCCAGATATTGTACCTCTGCATTTGGAGTGTTGGCTGGGGCTTCAAGGAAGCTGACTAATAGCAATGCAGAAAGAACAGGGACAAATGAAACTGCCCAGCTGTAAATGTGCAGAGCTAGTGAGATTAAACCAGCTGTAAAATATACTTATCTGCCTGTGCCTCTTGAACACTGTTGTTGTACCCTTGTTTCTTCATTCTCTCTGGGCAAAGCTGCCACCAGAAGGAGGGCTGTTTAATCCTAGTTGGGACTCTGGAGTCCGTTGCCTGACATTGCTGTGATCAGAGCACTTTGTTCTGAGCCTAGAGCTGAATTTGCTTTTATCTCTCAGGAGGGTTAAATCATTTCACTGAGGTGAAAGATGATTTTGGACGAAAGTACGGTTTTTTTCTTACCACAGAAAACAGAACAAACCTGACAGCTAATTACTTGGTGACCAGGTTTTTGGGAGCTGAAAAGATCTGCCTTGCCCTGCTCAGTAGGTGTCAGTGCACATAGGCAATAAAACCAATATAAAACAAAAGACTCAATTTAAACTCCATCAGAGACCAGCTGTGCTTGAATAAGCACCGACGTTACCTATATACTTCTAGTTTAATTCTGTCTCTTGTGTTATACCGTCCACTCCACCAGGGATGCTAGTCTTCATGCCCTCGTGTCTACATCATATACAAACATCCTAGTCCTTTCTAATACGTCAACCCTTGACACATGGAACACTGTCCCTTCACTGGTTCCTAATGCCATTAAAAGCAAATGTGCCTAATAATTTCGTGGGATTTTCTCCCACGGAAGTTCATGCGATAAATAAATCTGTTAGTCTTTAAAAGTGCCACAGGGCTCTGTTTTTCTGCAATAGACTAACATGACTACCCCTTTGGAACTTAACCTCCAGAGTAGATTCAGCTAGGTTGACAGAAGAATTCCATCAACTTATCTTCCTCCTCTCAGGGAAATGGATAACATGTCAATTGAAAGATCACTTTGGTCAAGACACACAGTGTCTTTGGCATAGCTGCAGTTCTGCTACCATAGTGTTTGTAATGTAGACACAACCTCAGTCTGCCATGCATGCTGACAAGTTCCAGAGGGGTAGCGGTGTTAGTCCATTTCAGCAAAACAAACAAGGAGCTTCCATGGGAGAAAATCCCACTTTGTCATAGCGACGAAGCAGGATTTTCTCTTATGAAAGCGTATGCGATAAATAAATTTGTTAGTCTTTATAAGTGCCACAGGACTCCTTGTTTGTTTCAGTCCACCATGTTTCTCTGGAAATCTTTCAAGGATAGGCTTTCCTGTGGGGTTTTTTGTTGTTGTTCTGTATGGAACCATGAAAAGCAAAAGCCTGAAAAAAATAAAAATATTTGAAAAATTTTCAGACTTCAACAAAGAAATGTGGTTCAGCTCAAATGTAGTTTGTGTTTTGCGCACACTGTAGAATAAAGTTGGCTGTTTGTTTTATCCAAATGGTTTAATCACTTGTGTGTGTGAGAGCTGGCTTTTGCTGAGTGGGTGTTCAATTTTAGCTAACAAGATTCTGCTTCAATTAGAATTCTAAATAACCAGTGACAGCTGTGGGACTTAGAAATGTGCCAGGCTTGGAAGTCATGTTCTAATGATTACACAAGAACAGTAGGTGTACATATTGAACAGACGGATTTTTGTCCCATGGCAAAAACATATATATTAGGTTGTACGAGGGACTTGAAAAGCATGTTCAATCAATTCTGTTGAAATAAGTTCAGATAGATAAGGACCAGAAGCCAAAAGGCACTGTGCAAAGAGCAACTTAATGAAAATAATTATATCTCCAAAACCCATAGATCATAAAATACAAACCTCTCTTGACTTTTTTTTTTTTTGGTCAGGATATCTGCTGAAGAGACAGTTCGCAAATCAGATTGTTTATCTTTTGCAGAACAATATTTGAAACCACTGTTGAAAAATAGAAAATCAGATCTAACATTACTGGGGAGGTCTCCAAGGGTTTGAAAAACCAATTCACTTTTATTATTCAATTAAAAAAAAAAACAGCTCAGAAATAAACGCATTTGTGCTAAGAAAACCACATGAGCATTAAAACAATAGTAGCGGAGTAAGTCCCCTATTCCACTCAATTGCTTTATCACAAATTCTTAGAGCAAGTTCCTGTGCTGAGATTAGATTGACAGAAACTTAATGAGAGAACTCTTTGATGATAAAATACCTAATGCATCAGAATGCATTGCAGAGGCACATGCCTGCTACCAGTTCAAGCTGTTCCAGAGTATCCATTAAAACTTCCTTTTTCAAAAGTTCATATTTCAGAAGGAAAAAAAAATCATTCCATCTTTGGTATAAGAAGCCTAAATATCTGTTTTGAAGAGCAAATATTTAAAAATTTTTAAACTCTGGAAGTGTGAAAAAGAATAGCTTAGGGCTCATTGGTATGAACCGTTCATAACAATGATTAGCACTTACCCCATGAGTAGCTTTACTGAAGTTAACGCAAGTGACTGCTCACCAATGGTACTCATTGGTTTTTTGTGCTGTTCTAAACAAACTCCATGTATGTGGAAAGGGGAATGAGGTTCATTCCTAACATGGTCAAATTGTGGTTAGTTTGTGAAAGGAAATTATTTCAAAACAGCCGGGAGATCATATAGTGTTTTCTGACTTGATCCTCATCCCACTGAAGTCCATGAGAGTTTTGGCATCTTCAATGGGAATAAGATTTTGTCTTTAATTTGAATAGGGCCTTTGCTGGGAAGTATTCCAAATAACTACTTTAGCTTAAAAGTACACTGTCAATTAAAATATTCACTTTTCACTGAAAATTTCTTTGCTAACACCCAACATTACTGTAAATGAAATAATAAAGAAAAACATTATTTTTCTCCATTTTTGTGTTGGGTATTTGTCAGCCCTTTGTGTACAATCATTTTCACCATTTTCTCCTTTGTACACTGTGACTGTTTCCTCTATTGTTTATAAGGTTTTTTTACACAGGAACAGGGGAGAAAAAAATTAAATAAGAAGTGATTGTAAAAACAGTGCAATAATTGGCAGGGAGTCCTGGGGCAGGTGCAGGAGTTGAAGATACTTTTGGGTAACCTTTTCAAAAATCCCATTTCAGTTGATGTAGATGTTTTTGGAAAATGGATCTTAGGAGCCTAAGTAACTTAGGTGCTTTTAGAAAATTATTATTTTTATATTTCTATTTTGTCAATTAAATTTCGAGCTGGGGTCTTAATGATACTGAATGGCAATGATTAATTAATTAGGACAGTGTTAACAAAAATGTCATGTAATGAGGATACATATAGACAATGTCATATGGTGATGTGGTATATAACTGCATGTGAAATTGTTGTCCAATTCTAAGCCCCATTCTTCTGATACAAAGGTTGTCCAACATAAGTTAAGAGGAGAAGAAATAAAGTGGAAATGCAATGTTTAACATATTCCTATTCCTCAAACAGCTTTAAGTCTTACAGATAGATTTTTTTTTAAATAGACCCTTCTTTTAGTTGTAATGGCTGCTGTATCATGACAATAGTCAAGATTTTAGGGTGTTCTCAATTAATTAACAATATTCTGCACTTAAAAATAGCTACTGCTGAAGGATGCTAGTTACCTTTATTAAAAAATTTCAGTATGCTTTTTCAAAATGTATCCTAAATATAATATGTGCTACACAGTAGAGTAACTGTTTATAGCCCCTGTGATAAAAAATTCTTTGCATACATATTTTATCTAATCAATGATATTCAAGTCTATTAGGTATTTAATTCATTAGAAAAATCTCCCTCCCCACTCCTCTCACAACTTTTTATCTATATGAATTCCAAAGGAACTTTGCTTTGGATCTCTTAGGTAGACAGTATACAGTATATGTTTTGCGAGATAAAGGCTATGGTTGGATAGAGCAGGTGCTTGGTAATGGAGTATGAATTCTTGCACCTCTAGGTCATCAATTAAAATGTATCCAAAGTTGACAGTGTCAAAGCCACCGCTGCTGATGAGGGTTTTGCTCTTGAGAAAGTACTTAAGGCTAGGGTTTTCAAAGAGTTAAAAGATGTAGGTATCCAACTTCCTTTGAATGTCAATGGGAGCTGAGCATCAGGCCCCTTGAAAAATTCCAGCGTCAAGCTATGCAAGGATTTTTTTTTCTTTAACCTCTTGAAACAGTTATTTTTTCCAATATGTGGCACCTGATTTTGTCCACAGAAGCTCTGAAAGACCATTGTACTACAGATGGTGCCAGGGTGAGATGGATCCAGGTGGTGTTTGCCTCCTAGTTCCAAGCCAAATTATTCTCTTAGCAAATGGAAAAGCTGAACAGAAAAATTAATCACATCACATGTAGTGTCCTCTCTACTGTATAAATGACACGTTAAGTCTGGAAGTTCAGATGATTTTCAATAAGCCTAGCTCTGTTTTTAGTCATCTGATATACATTATAGTTTCTTGAACCAGGTAAATGAAGCCTGAATAATGACAATGCAGGACATGAATTTGTGTAGGGCGACAATAATCTTTTTGTAAACTAGAATGAAGTGTCTTTGGCTCTTGGAGTGCTGCAGTACTCTCTACTGGGTGAGTTTTCTTGTTAAGATGGGAGAAGTGAAGCATCTACTCTCATGAGAGCTTCACATGATTTCAGCCATGCTTTTATGTACCTAGAGTACTTGAATCAAGTGTTTTTCTCTCATAGTGAAACATCTCTGAGGCCTAAATTGACTAGAGGTTTTGGGGCCCAATTTGAGATACCTTAAAGGGAACTGTCTTTCATAAAGTGGTGAGCATCTAATATCTGAAAATCAAGCTCCTTGAAAGTGTCTCAAATAGAGTCCCCAAATTGTGGCACTGACAATTGATTAAATTTTCAAAAGTGACTAGTCATTTTAAGGGGGACTCAAGCATAGGAAATCCAGGAGCACTTTGGGAATTCTTCCCCTTTTCTGACAGTTTTGTGTAGCTTTTAAATTTTTTTCTTTTAAATCCAGAGTATAAAGAGCTTTACCAATTAGTCAGTTTTATCCTCAGAAATCTGCTGGTACTTTTAGACTCAGCGAGAGGAAGATAAACTGTACTGATGCAACATTGACTTCTTAGAATCTTTACTGGATATTTTCTCCAGCTTTTTTACCATATTTTTAACATTTCCTGGGGATTTTGTTTGTTTTTCCGAGACTGTCCAGGTATTTAGCTATGGACTTTAGTTCCAGGATTTTGGTGTTGGTGACTCTGTTCCCTCCAACACAGAAGGTTCTGCTGTGCAAAGAGCATGGTAAAGAGAATAGGGGGGTCACTGTCTGAAGTAGGCAGTGGTAGAGATGATGGCAGGCAGTTCCTTTGGGTAGCTGCTGAAAGTCCTGGTGTAGGTTTTAACTGGTGTTGAGGAAAAAAATTTCACTGGCCTCAGAGCTGATGGAGACACTCAAATCCATCTCAAGATTTTGTAAGGCTGCCATCTGGGCATCAGTTGTCTCCTTTTTCTTTGGACATCTGATCCATCAGTCTGTTACCTCTCTGTGCCCTAAATGTGGTCAGCCTCCTCTGTGAGCATGGGGACAGGGGTACAAGGACACTTCTGACTTGGTTACACTCCTGTACACCTCTTCTGAGGCAAGGACTGCTCCAGTCTAGCACCACCAGAGCTATCAGTCTCCTTGGGGGAGGTAATTAGGTCATGGGGCCCCCTTCCTCTCTTCCATGCAGCCTGGTAATGGTAGATCCATGCAGACAAATACTGCCCTCACCTCTCCTGCTGGGGCAGAGTGTAGCCCCATCACCCATTCCAGAGAGCTGTGGCCCTAGTGCCACATGGGAATCCTCACTCCCTTGCCTCAGTTTTCACCCTTCCATTGCTGTCTCACTGCTTCTTATGTCCCTGAAGCTCCTGTTTCCAGAATGGTGCGTGAACTCTACAGGTGCACACAGCAGTTTGATGCATGGATGAACTGTTAGGACAAATTGGGAGAGGGAAATTTCTGTTTTGTTTTCCTTGTCTCTTTTTGTTATTTGTACTGACTTTACCTTCCCTGCATTTAGCAAGGCCCTGAAAATTTCTCTGGGGGCCACAAGACAAATGGACCTGCTTATTCTCAGGTAGATTTAGCACCAGGGGACTTTTTTAATGAGCTGCCTTCACATAGCTATGTACGACCGATTCTATCCAGCCATTCCTGTCTCCTGACAATTGGCTGCCCTCTTTAGAGAAGCCCTATTTACAAAACTGTCTGCTTGTTCAGGAAATGTCATTAATTAGGTGTGGAGTACTCTTGTAGGTCTGCTCTTTGTTGCTACCTTGGTACATTGAAGGTTTGTGCAATGAGCTTAATGCTGTTTATATGTTGCAATCTTTTGTTTTTAGTAATCACTGATGTTGGGTTTCTGATTAACTTCCTTCTAATAAGATGCATCATGAGTTTGACAGAATGATCATGGGACCAGAAGAGTTTAATCCTTACATTGTTATTCTTAGAAAATAAAAACTAGCAGGATCTTATTCAGGGGGATAAAGCAATATGCCACATTTATCCTGAATACATATAGACTGAAATTAAAAAAAACCCCAAACACATTAATTAGTTCTAAAAACAAGGAAACTAAAGAGGCAGAGCAATTTCCTATTCAATCATGTTCTCTATTTATTAACCATTACCCAAACACAATACACACGCTAAGTATACAATGCTTACCACTTCCAATAAGGCAGACAGACTTCTCCTGGTGGCCAGTCAGGGTTAGATCATCTGGGGATCTAGCTTTTGCACAGTATCGTTGGCAGGATGTTGAAGTCTGGCATCTCTATGTTCTGGAGTTAGGGTCCAGAGAATTTCCTTTTTTACCCCAGACACACTTGTCCACACCTAAAACTAGGCAGTATCAGAGTCTTCAGAGAGAGGAATGGCATATTAGGCTGCATCAATAGTAGTATTGCCAGCAGATCGAGGGATGTGATAATTCCCCTCTATTCGACACTGGTCAGGCTGCATCTGGAATACTGTGTCCAGTTTTGGGCTCCCCGCTACAGAAAGGATGTGGATAAATTAGAAAGAGTCCAGCGGAGGGCAACAAAAATGATTAGGGGGCTAGGGAACATGACTTATGAGGAGAGACTGAAGGAACTAGGCTTATTTAGTCTACAGAAGAGAAGACTGAGGGGAGATTTGATAGCAACCTTCAGCTGCTTGAAGGGATGCTCCAAAGAGGAGGGAGCAAGGCTGTTCTCGATGGTAACAGAGGACAGAACACGGAGCTATGGTTTCAAATTACACCTGGGGAGGTCGCGGTTAGATATTAGGAAAACTTTCTCACTAGGAGAGTGGTGAAGCATTGGAATGGATTACCTAGGGAGGTGGTAGAATCTCCATCTTTGGAGATTTTTATGGCCCGGTTAGACAAAACCTTGGCTGGGGTGATTTAGTGGGAGTGGTCCTGCTTTTTAGCAGGGGGTTGGACTAGATGACCTCATGAGGTCCCTTCCATCCCTATGATTCTATGAATGGAAAACCATGGAATAACCTGTCCCACAGGGAAAATCTCTTTCTAATCCCATTAGCTTGTGGATGCCTTATGCTTTGAAACATGAAGGCTTAGTTCTGCATTTCTTTTAATCTTATCTAAAGCAATGCATATGTTATTATGCAGATAAATGTCTCTAGGCCAAGGTGTATAGTGGTGTGGTTGCTCTGCTATGGCATTGCCAGGGTTAACTGGGCCTGGGGGCAGCAGCCAATAGGGTGGCTGGGCTGCTGAGCCAATCAGGGGCATCCAGCCCTGTATAAAAGGGAGCTGCAGGGACAGCTATTCAGTTTGGCCTGGGTAGCCTGAGGAGAAGGTTCTCCTGTGGGTTGAGAGAGCCAGCACCCTGGAGACCTCGCAATATGGCTGCTGTGAGACCTGTGCCCGGGAACCTGAAGACAGCCAGAAAGGCCTGGAGCAGCAGTCCTAAGGTGAGGGGCCTGGAGAGGACAGTGGCTGGGACTCTGGGACAACAGACCAGAGCCGACTGTGGCAGAGGCTGGAGCAGCAGTCCGGGGGCAAGGAGCCAAGCATGGACGGTGACTGGACTCCAGACCAGAGAGAGACTGCAGGTAACTGCGGCTGTAGGGAAAGTGGCACAGGGAAGGCTCACTGGCCATTGACTATTTTAACCTAGTGGCCAGCAGGTCTCCCTGGCCATTGATGGTAGAGGCCAGGAGAAGGGAGAAGAGCTGTACCCTAGAAGGGGTGGACTTAGGGCTTGGCTGGAGGGAAGGAATTTTCCCCCCAGGACAGATTGGCTTGGGTGCTGGGGTTTTTTTGCATTGCTCTGTAGCGTTGAGCATGGCTCACTTGCTAGTTGATTCTCTGTATTTTAAAGTCTTTAAATCATGATTTGAAGACTTTTATAACTCAATCATAGGTTAGAGGTTCATTACAGGAGTGGGAGGGTGAAGTTTTGTGGCCTGCATTGTGCGGGAGGTCAGACTAGATGATCATATTGGTCCGTTTTAACCTTATAGTCTATAAGAGGACTCGAGAGCCGAGTTGGTGTGTGGAAAGCAGAGCACTGACCACCTGTAGGGGGCCACTTGAGCTGTATTCCCCAATACCACCACCACCAGGTGGTGCCCTCCAAGTGGGTCGAGTGCTAACAGACTGCTACAGGTGACATCCTGGATCCAGTCAAGGCAATAGGAAGACTCCTACTTGGACCAGGATTTTACTGAAAGTGTTTGTTTGTTTCCCTTGCTTTGGACTTGTGGGCATAACCTTACTAATAGATTTATATTCTTAAGATTAGAGCTCTGTATCCATACAGTTTCTACAATATAGTCCCCTCCACTCAGAAATGTTCTCTCTAGATTCTATGGAATTTTTCAGGTATAGCTTTGTTCTCTTATTGTTGTGATCTATTCTGTCCTTTCTGCATAGTGTCCCATTGCTTTTTCTTACTCCACTGTGTTTAGGAAAAGACTATTATGTCAAAGCCCTCTTCCACTGCCAGACATTCCAATTCCACCTATTTTAGCTTTTAAGCTTCTCACATTGGCATATTGACATTTATAACATTTATTTTTGGTCGCATGCCTTTTTTATTTAACTCCCTTGTCTGATATGTGGCTATTTATTGCAGAATGTGTGTGTCTGATTTCTACCTGTCTTTCATCCAGTTCATCTGTTGTTATTGATCTATTCTTGACTACTGGATAGAGAGTTACCTTTTTACTACTAGTTTTGAATTTTAGAAGGTATTATTTGATGTAACACAGAACGCGGAGTGCCTTTGTAAAAAGAGTGCTTTATCAATAAAATTATCATTACCCACATCTGTCGATTTTTGCTTTTCAACTTCTAGCCAGCCTGACCGGCAGAAGTGATGTCCTATTTTAGTAGGAATTTTATTGATCCCTAAATGACCATCTGCTATGTCTTCACAGAAGTCAGTAACATGTACTAACCTACCACGCTCAAGTGCTATTCAGACATTGTCATTAATCACATGATGCCTTGCTTCAGGTGTAGGTATCACAAACCTGATCTGCAATGAACTTTATATAGCTGGACCTGAATCTGGGGTGGACTTTTAACTCCTAAGGATGGACATCTCTGCCTTTCTAGGCTTCAGTTCTAACATGGATTCTTCATCGTGTTTAGCATGGTTTATTCTTAGCAGCAGAACATGAGAAGTATCAACCCAGGGTAGAGGCCAGGCCAGTTATCATGTCTCCCTGTTTATCAAACTGGTCTATTACAACCATTTACTGCTTGGTCTTTTTATATTCCGATTGCTCAATATTGTCATCAGAGTCAATTTTTTTTTAATGATGTCAGGGCCTGAAGCAGGGTGGTGTCTGACCTAGTGGTTAGATTCAGGGGTGAAGTCAAGTTTGCAGTCTGAAGCCACGCAGCCAAGGGTGAATCTGGAATCTGTCGGTAGTCACACCATGGGTGTCAATCCAGAATCAGATTTGGAGTCAGAAGCCATGTCAAGGGGTCATACCAGAGTCAGTCGCTGGAAACAGTGTGAGGAAAAACCAACAAGAAGCAGTAATGGGAACAAAGAGTGGGATCCTAAGCAAGGAGGGAGGAACTTGGTCTCAGGGGTCTGGTCAGTAGCTTGTCGAGCAAATAGTTGCTCAGATATGGGATGGGGCAGAAGCAGGGTGCTATATGCCTGCTTGTGTCCAGTCGGTAATCTGCTGCTAGTCTCGTAACCCAGCTAAGCCAGAGAGTGTAGCTCCTGGCAGTGCAGTATTAGCTACAGATTCTTTCTCAGACATTGAAGTGTGATGGCACGAAGCATGAGGCTCTAGCTTGATAACGCCACAGGCCAGATTGAAGACCATCAGCACAACAAAAGTATCTATGAATTATTTATTCAATCCCTGGTGTTATGTCTGAAGTTGTGCAAAATCAAAGTAACTTAAAATCTAGTATAGCTAGTCATACATTGTGTTATCAAGTTGCCTACATCCCCCAATCCTTCAAATAAGTGTCCCTAATATGTACGCACCACCGCATGTACTCTGCTAGGTATGCTGGGTACAGCTTCATATTTGGTAAGAAAGTCACTTGCTAATAAAACACGGTGATATGCATCTGTGCAGAGTTCCAGGCTACGTGAAGAGAACCGGTTCACAGCAGCCCATCTTCTTGTTATGGTCAGGGGCTGTCTGCCACTTTTACTGTCACAGGGTACAACTCAAGAGCTCAGTCACTCTTATCTCCATTGGCACTCCTCATTCCTTTTCAGCCTGTCAGGAATATGAGCCACTTGGGCACCAGTGTGCACAAGAATGTCATGAAGAACTCTTGAAATTGTACAGGATAGATCAATCCCATTCGCAGTGATGCTGTCTGTAACCTTGATATGCTGAATAATTAAGGCTCCTCTTGCAGTGATGCATTCTTGTTTCTTTGCCACAGTCGCAATTCCATCCACTTCCTAAGTAAGCACAATTCTTTTCTAGATGTGCCAGTAGAGTAAAGCTGTGTCCGCTCGCTCTATTAAAGATGCGGTAGACATAAATCCCTGGTGAAGCGTCCTCATTGGACTTGGACCTCATTGTTAGAATTTGGTGTTTTATGTTTGTTCTTAAAATACATGTATGTATTTGTAAAGCTGACGTCAATGCACACATACTGCTGTAAAATTAAGGATGCATGGAAGATAATTGGAATTAATCCTTGGTTGCAAGGAACACATTTTATGATATCCAGGGAAAGCAGTGACCCTGTCTTTTCTCCCAGTTTAATGTCTGAAAGATGACCTAGGAAAAATCTAACAGATGCTTGCTGCTTTAAATAAAGAGCTTATCTCGTGCATTTAAATCACCTATAGATTATTTTTTTTATGATGCAGTCATGAATTATGTTCATTATATTTTTTGTAATTAGGGGGCAGAACAGATGGTGAAGCCTCTGCTTTAAGTGATGTGCCCATTAAAATAACCCACAGTGTGTGCTACTTAGTGTCTGATCACTAAAATGTGGAGGTTTTGTTCCCATGAAATGCTTTGGAAGGACCAGCCAGATATGTTCACCAAACCTATTTACAGTGTGTGTCCCACTGCAGTTACTACCTTGTGTTGTGGTCAGATTTCACAAACTAAACAGTGGTTGGTCTAGGTGGCGAGAAATTCGCAGAATGTTTAGATTCTGCAGAAGGTGATGGTGCTGATGCAGTGGTGCCATTCTTCCTTCTGAGGTGATGCTGAACCGGTGGCTCAGCCTAACATTAGGAAGCACTGTGCTGCTGGGGTAAAATCTTTCAGTTGAGACATCCAAGTGAAGGGCAGAGCATTTGTGGTCACCAAAGATCCCATAGCACTTTCAGTAAAAGAATGTTAACTCTGATACCCTATTTCTATTTTAGCATGCAGTAATTATAGACTGCCAACCTATATTTCTTTTGCATTTTCAACTGGATATGGAATTCTTCGTTCCTGTCATACTGCTATGCTGTGTTGCTCTGTACTATTAAACAAGTTCTGCATACCAATGCAGGGGTGACTCTATTTTCATTTGCAAGTAAGGCACACTTTTCTACTTCACAAGATGAAACTTCTTTAATGTTCGTGAAATGATTGATGTTACTGTAATGAATGATTCTATAAAAATGCAAAGTGCTATTGTATTTTTTTACTTATAAAAGCTGAAAGGTAAAGTAGGAGAAACAAAAGGTGGAACTTTAATTGATCTTAAGAATACACAATAGATTTTTTAAGGTTTCCTTGATGTGAAAATCGCCCTTCAGAAGGAGTTTTTTCTTGCAAGAGAAGTGAATGAATCTGCTATGCTATTATTGGAACAGAGTTGGATGGGAATGAGATGCCATGGGATATTGCCTTTGTTAAATAGTAAAGCTGCCAGGTGGACACGCTTTCTCTCTTAAATTTATGTAGGAAAAATGGGTGGAAAATACATCTATTATAGGGTTCGTGGTTGTTGACTTTCTGAGGCTCTTTCGCACACCCCCCATTTGAAGAGTGTTTACCTGACTTTTGCCCTATGTCTGGACAGTTGAAGGCACCAACGGACAGACAGAAGTTATTACTGATGATACTTATGATTTAGAGTTTACCCGTGAGACACAATAAAAGGACAGCTCAGAGCTCTGTGCATGCTCTCTTTTTTAATTCTTTAGTTTTTCCTGCCTGTCCTAACATTAATCTGCCTGTTTCACCAGTCATCTATCTAGTCTCCTGTCTATGCCATATGTCCTTTTACCTGCAGCTGCAGTTCCATAAAGCCTATATAGTGTCATGTGGTGAATACAGAATGAGCCCATGCCATTTTCTGCTCTCCTCCTGCTGCTTCTCCTTCATTTAACTTACCTTCCTTTTTCTCCTCTGGCTCCCCTCTCTCCTGGGCTTTCAGATTTCTATGTTTCAATAAATATTGGTATCCATGGAAGATTATTTTTTGTGGTGGAGAGTCCACCACTGGAAATGAATCTCTCCTGTTCTTGCAACACCGATCATGACTGTCCATCCAGAACTGGCAGAATTCACATTTTTAAGCCATTATACGTTGGTGGTAGCAAATTCTTAGACCTGCCAGGAGTGTTCAAGCTCAGTGCCGCTATTGTACTTACAAACAACCTGCCCCACATCTGCAGATCTCACCTTGCTGTTTGCCACGATGGTGTTAGTTTGGTGCTGTACATCTGTCCTTCTGTAATGGTGTCCTTTGTACCTCTTTAGCTAAAATTTAGCTCCAACCTCATGAGGTCTATGAATTTTGAATCAACCAGGGTCAGAAGTCCCGGCGACTCTGGCTTGTGTGTGGGCCAGATTCTGATACAATTACTTGAATTGACTAGCACTCTGGACAGTCGGTGGTCCTTTTGATTTCAGTGGGACAAACTGCAAAGTAATATATTCAAGAATGGGAATAAAATATTCTTAAGCACAGAATTTGGAGTTGTCAATAATCAGTTTTCTTGGAATTCAGCTAATACAAAGAATCTGTATAAACCTCTTCTCTTTCCCTCCACAAAACCAAAATACTTATGCTTAAGAATATCTCAAAGAATTCTAAGCCAAATGTTTCTTGGTTTTGTTACCTTTGCAGCCAATGGGCTAGCAGTTACGCTACTTAGTACCACCCTTTGTGCTAGAAAATATGTCCACCTACACTGCTTTGGTGTTAGACGGAAACCTTTGAGAAGAAACACATGACCGTGAAACAAACAAGGAGTCTTGTGGCTCTTTTAAAGACTAACACTTTTATTTATTCCATGAGCTTTCATGGGGGAGATCCCACTTCGTCACACATTGAAAATGGCAAAAAGTATACGTCTCATATACATATATAAAACGTCTGACGAAGTGGGATCTCTCCCACAAAAGCTCATGGGATAAATACATGTATTAGTCTTTAAAGATGCCACAGGACTCTCTTTTATTTTCCCCCCCTCTGAGTTCCAGTCTTTTTGAATAAGAAATTCAAAAGATTTGGGGCAAGGGTGGAATGAGGGAGAGAGGAGTATTTCAATGATGAATAACAGTGCTGGGCAGCATGATGTCAGATCCCAGCAGTGGAAGAAAAAGGAAGAATTCTTTGCTTTTAGGAGAATGGAGAGGAGTGATTCGGGCAAGCTTTCTGCTGTGTTACCCTACAAGCGGAGGGCTGGATTTTTAAAGATATTTAGGCACCTAAAGATGCAAACAGAGAGATTTGCAAAATGTTGAAGTACAGTGGGAGTTGGGTGCTTAGGTGCTTTTGAAATCCCAGTAGGCACCTAACTTCATCTTTAGGCACATAAATACCTTTAAAAAGCTTCTTTTGAGCCCTTATTTATTCTATTGGAAGTAGTTGAAGCAATATAGCACCTACAGAATTTGGTAATGTCTTTGAGTTAAGAGAAAGCTGGCCCCATTTGATGGAAAAGAATCAGCACTGATCACTGGTTATTTCATTGCCATAAAAACAGCATAACAGAATTTCAAGCTGAGGTACCTGGGAGGAAAAAAAATAAAGTAGGGTAGATCTTCAGCTGTGTAAATTGGAGTAGTGTTAGTGAAATCAATGGAGCTATGTCTCATTACACCTGCTGAGACTCTTGCTCACAGTATGAATGAAAGGAACAGACCTGTCTAAAATTATACCTGTGTAGACATGTGACAGTATTGATTTGAACAAATACTTATTTTGTAAGTGTAGGCAGCAGATCAAAGAGATGGGAAAGGGCTTGTAAGGCCTCACTTCCTTTTTACCACAAAACAATTTTCTCATGAAATAGTAGGAGCAATGGTTAAATTTGTGAACTCCTGGAACCCCAGGGCTACTGGGATCTGATGCTCTTATCAAACCAGCAAATCTTTTCCTCTGCTTTCCACACTCTGAGCCATCCACATAGCCTCGGTTACAGAGCGTTTTGCTTCTCCCTTATAGTTTGTGGGCTGTTTCATTGGGCCAGTCTTCTTCCCAAAGGGCCTAGCAGCAAAAAAGAAGCAACAAACCAGATTTTGGATATAGAGAGCCAAATTGAACGACTCCTTTACAGTGAGGTGTGTATAAACAGGCCAAAGGAAAGGTCACTTACACGACTGTGCACATTAGCCATGAACGGGACCTGTAGCTGTATTCATTTAACCAGGTTGTGGCCTTTCCATTTCCACTCCCTACTTGGTTTGATAACTGACAAGCTCCATTGGCCAATACCTTATAGTGTTGCTATATTGGGGGCAAAAATTGGTGTCTGACATGAACTCAGATGTGGTTTGAGGTGCAAGAGTCTTTCCCTCTGACACCTTTCCCCAAGACACAGCTATGCACATCAGGTTGATCTGCTTAACTCTCAGGAAAAGCCTTGGTTCATGTCTAGTCTTTTCTTTTAATCTCTTAGTTAATCATTTGTCTGTAGGCTCTAATGCATCTGGGTGTTTCTGTTTTGAGTCCATGTCCCACTGAAGCTGTTCATGGGTGGGATGAGAAAATCAGCTGGCTGTGCAGTTTTGCATGTACTGTACATAGATGCAGGCTGCCCAGGTCTCTGAAAAGATATATGTTCTGTTCCTCGTTAATTCATTAAAATTCCACTGCAGATCCTGAGCATCTGCAGTAATACTAGAGAATCAATACCACTTTGTGCTTTCTCTGCCAAGGTTCATTTTCTGAGCTCGAGTTTACGCATAGGGTAATGCTGACCCAGTCCAAAGGAGAAAAAAATAATTAATCTGCCCCTCACTTTCCTCTTTCCCACCATCGCCACCCCTCCATGCTTGTCATAAAGATGACTTTTATGTGCAGGTTAAAGAACAAATGTAAGCAATATTTGTCTTGGGAATTCAGATACTGGGAAATGGGGATGGGGATAGATTTCATTTAATCTGGCCTCCCATCCTGCAATATACTGGGGTCTTTGAATTGCTAGGTTCAACCCTGGCTTAATTTTAACACTCTTTCCTTTCCAAGCCTCCAGCCTAATACTGAGTTGGAAAGTGCTTCATTGCCATGATAAATATGACTGCCCACAGGCTAGAGCTTTCCCCTATCCATCTAATAAGTAGTCATTTAGTGCTGATGACAGGAAAGCTGCCCAAAGA
Source organism: Pelusios castaneus (assembly GCA_007922175.1). Lineage (NCBI taxonomy): Eukaryota > Metazoa > Chordata > Testudines > Pelomedusidae > Pelusios > Pelusios castaneus. The sequence goes on from ML685919.1 coordinate 896,819, forward strand.
AATCGATTTGCTGACGTGTGCAGCCTTCTTTAGGTGAAGGCAGCAATGAATACAGATGATGAGGAGGATGGGATTTCCCTGTGGTGGGAGATTTATAGTAGGCATGTAACTCATATGCGCATCTTGAAAATAATAAGCTTGAAAGAGGTGTTACACAGACGAGGAAATGGGAATATGTAGTTTAATCTGAGTAGGTGAAAGGGGTGCACAAACACAAAGGCGGTGTAGAATTAATGTTATTAATTGACATGTATGTGATGCAGTGTTTTATCTGAAGATTTCAGCATAGCTGAAGTATAGCTACTGCTGTTCCTTCTTTTTCTCGGTGGGAGTGTAAGAACAATACGGATTTATGTGGGACTGCCCAAGGAGGAGTCATTACTGTCTATCAGGTAAATAATAGCCATTTGAGGCAAAAACCCCAAGACTATATACATCCTTCTCTGATGGTTCAGCACAGGTAAGCAGAGAAGTGGTTATCCTGCCAGGCTCTCTGTGCTCCAGTCGTCAATGGGTGTTCCCCACTCCCTTGTATACATACTTATATGATCAGATTTAATTAAAGAGCTTTTGCAGACTGAGCTGAGATGTGTTTTCACTCCCAAGTACCATGCAGCACTTTCAGCAGAAATGTCTGTCTTTTGAAATAAAAGCCCTTCCTTTTAAAATATTCACAGCACAAACTTGTTTTGTTTTCACACATTTAGGTGAACATGAAAGAGGTGGGTTGGTTGGTTTTTATTTTTTTTAATTCTTCTTGGGATCCTGCCTGGCTTCCCAGTCTCTGTTCAGCTAATTTACCCGCAGGCTAATGGAGCTTTCCTTGCTTAATGCTGAGCAGCCTAAATAATTACTCTGTGTCCATAGCAAGGACTGCTTGGCAGCAGCTGCTCTGGAGGAAAACCCATTGACTGAAGGCTTCCTCAAGGTAGTGGGTCTCTGATGTTGATGAGACTTTGAAGACTAGTCAGGAGAAAGCATTTCTTTCTTTAGAAGCAACTGACTCGTGAGGCTGTTGTAGTATCTAACCATGGCACAGTGTGTTTGCATATGAGGAGTTGCAGGGGTAAAATTGATGGGGAAACTGGATGATAATTAATTTATTTGCCTTAAAGCAACTGTAGCAGTGCTGTAGCCCTGCTCTGGCACATAGAAGGTTAAAAAGGGGCCTGACAGTTGCAGCCAACCAGGAGTCAGGGCTGCAGAGCCAATCAGGGGCAGGCAGGCAGGCCAGTATATAAAGGGAACGTCAGGGCTCATGGCTCAGTCTGCCAGAGTAGGTGAAGGTCCTCTCCCTAGATGGCTGGCTGCAGGAGTCAGAACCCTGGAGAGCTCTGAGTGGGATACACTGATAGCTGACCTGTGCTGGGAGCTGACCAGAGGCCAGGGCTCCTGATGAGCAGACTGCAGCAGTGGCTGAAGCAGTGGTCTGAGGGCAAGGAGCCAGGGGCAGACAGTGGTTGGACTCCAAGCCAGTGAGATACAGCATGTGACTGGTGCTGTGGGGAAAGCGGCCTAGGGAAGTGACTGTGGTGGTGTAGGGACTGGAGGGAGGCAGAAGGCCTCAGAAGGAGCGATTAGGGTCCCTGGACCGTGGCCCAGAGAAGTGGGTGGACTCGAGTCCCTCTCTGATCCCCCAGCATGCCAGGAGTGGCACAGGCTCACAGGCCATTGACTGTAACTGGTGGCCAGCAGGGAAGCGAGCTGGACTGTACCCAGGAAGGGGTTGATTGCAAAGGGCTTAGCCAGAAGGCTAAGGCCCACAAAGAGGAGTCAACACAGGAGTTGACATGGCAAGAAAGTGGAGCACTGATCACCAAGTGGGGGACCACTTGAGCCTTCCTGATACCATCAGCAGGAGGCACCCATCAGGTGGGTCAAGTGCTCCCAACTCCCTACACATCAGTGGGATGCTTCACTTGAGATTGGGGCATCATTCTGCTAGGTGTTTTACAAATGCATAGCAAGAATGTCCTTGCACATCAAGAAACTGCAATCTAAATAGACGACAAAGACATAGCTGTGAGAGAGGAAGTATTATCCCCATTTTACAGCTGGGGAATTGAGGCAAGTAAGAGGCTAAGTGACTTGCCATTTGGGTGCAGGCAGGTTAAGTTGGTACCAGTTTGATAGCCTGCTTTTTTACCACCAGCAGTCTAAGCTTCACTAATGAACTGAATTCTGCTGCCTCAGAACAACTTCTGGTATCCTTTCCATGCACATTACATATGGTTTTTATATAGTTTGACATGAGTGGCAGTCTCTGCTGAAAAGGGCTCCCATGCCTGGAATAGCAGGAGATGCTGCAAACCAGGATTGAGGAACATCAACAGAAGGCCTTGGAAAGGCAACGCCTCCCAGGGTAGGGAAAAAGTAAGTGTGTGTGTGTGTGTGTACACACGTACAGTGAAGAGTGTCAATTGGTAGAAATATTTCAGCTTTCAAACTGCTGTGTTGCTGCCACAGGGCACATCTCAGTCTGAAAGTGGTATCGGATTGAATTTGTAAGCACAATGCTGTTGCAGTGGGACAAGCAATAAAAGCAATCTGTTGTGTTGCCTCACAGGGAACGCTGCTGCTGAAAGGGGCTCAGAAACGAACACACTCACTTCAAACCAAATTCTCCACTCATAGTTTGGCTGCATCTGCTGTCCTTGAATAATATGGGAGTTGTTAATGTTTCTCTTGTGTTCTTTCCTGTTGCCAGAGGGCTTTGCTGATCTTTATTTGTTGACTTCCTATACTGTACAGACATTTGGATGTTGGTGCAGTAGCTTTACACTACTTCTGTCCCTGATAAGCTATTTTCTGTCTTTCCATGAGTTTTAAAGCCAGGGGGTAGATGGGTGTGTGGTTTCCATCTGAGAAGTGATGAAGTAAAAATGACTCCTTCCAATCCTTAAGCCTGAATCTGATCCCAGTATGTTTTCAAGTATTCTGCTTATCTTCACAAATACAAGACTTTCTTCTTCTCTCTGCAGAGCCCATAAAACTATGGAAGAGTGAGCTAGAGTGTTTTCTGCCTAATGTATCTTTAACATAAGTCATCAGTGGAGTCCTGGATATGAAATCTGAGTCTTTATTACCTGTGACATTATAATAGGCAGGAAGAATACAACATGATTTTTCTGATACCTGGGTGAGCTGTGTGATCTTGATGGACTGACAAAGAAAAAAGTCTATCTTGAATTGCAAACTGAGCACAAATTGAATAAATGTTGGGGCCACAATGTCATTTTTACAGTCGCCATACTGAGACTCAGTGATTTTCTTTAGGGACCAGCTGTATGATGAAAGATAGGGAATGGAAACATGGATGTGAATCTGCTCCAACAGGAGCTCAAAGCAGAATGTAGCTACTGTATAATGCTGTATATTGTCCTGGCCCTGCTATGTCTTCACTCCTGGTGTAGAAGTTAGTATTTCTGTGGACACTAATCTTATTTGGTCTTTGTGCCCCTTGAGCAAGCTCTACCATTGTGGGCAGGTGGAGCATGAGACTATGTTCCTACCATGCCTAAACAATGTAGCTGCATTTTCAGTTGAAGATTAATCTGAAATGTGAAACTTGGATCCAGGTCTACATTTGGATTTCAATCCCTCCTGAAACTTGAGACTATTTTGATAAGGTTCTTTGCCATTATATGAAGCAGCACAACTATAAGATTCTGATCTGGATTCTGCTTCTTAGCACCCTTACAAATCTCAAGATTTTTTATTTTTTTTTAGATTTATGTTTTTGGTGTGGTTCCATGGTTCCATTTATACCTTTACATACAGAGTAGGACGGTTCTTTTTGAATCATAGACAAATATAGGTCCATTGCATCCTGTGATTATAATGACAAATACTCATTCTAATTTCACACATCTAATGGAAGTTTTGGGCCTCTCATTTTTGATTTTGCAGGCTGGTCCTACTGCTTCTGAAGATGTAATGGAGACTAAGAATGAAAGGATTATGAATTCCTAAATCATGTTTAGAAAGAGACCAGACTCAAACTCTGAGCGTCTCTGGAAGTTGGAGCTGGGGCAAAGCAGTGTTAAGTGAACTTAGAAGAGTGGCTCTTTATTTTACTCTTATCTACCAGGTTATTTCTACTTTGCTGGCCTAGCAGATCCACTAGCTTTTGAGCTCAGTGGCTGATTGGCAAAGAACACTGATGGTTGTTTGGAGATTCAAATAACATCTTCCCAAGCTGTACACTCAGGAGCATGATATGGTTTTCATATCATGCTCATGCCTTGTAATTTCTCACTAGCTTAGGAGATTGGTTTGTAGTTATGTTCAGTGGATCCATTGGGTTTCAGAAGAGGAGTGAAATAACACTAGCAACGCAGAGTCAATCTTCTGATTTGAAGAAACAAGGCAAAGAACGGAATTGATTTGTTTCTGCATTAGCTTTCACCCTTAATGCTGTTGAACGACCTAAAACAGCAAAACAAAACTTGGTTCAATTACACAGTACAGATGCCACAGAGAAGATTGATGGCCCCCCCATCCACACCACATCACACCTGTTCTGCTCTATTGGATCAATTATTGAGTGCTTTCAGAAATGGCTTTTCTCCTAGTGAAAAAAAATCAGTCCTACAAAAAACATTTTCATTGCAATTTTCCTTCAGAAATTTTTGGGGTTTTGTTGAAAAACAGAAAATTTAAAATTTTGGGGATTTGGCTGAATTTCACAGTAGCCAAAAAGTGAAAATTACCTGTTCTTTATCAAAGAAAAAAGTTCTTGCCCCCAAAATAATGAGATTCGACTGTAAAATGATGGGATTTAAAAAAATAATGTTTGGCTCTTCAGTTGCCCTTCGGTTGTTTTTTGAGTATTTTGGTTGCACTCAGGTTATGGTTTCATACTTGTTTCTACAACCATGAGGACTAGAAGCTTCCTTTTCAAACAAAAAGGAAAATAAAACCCAACAAAATTGAAAGCTGAAATTCTCGCTTAATCCAAAGATTCCAGGAGTGGGGTCTTTAAAAAAACAAAACATGCGCTGCCCTCCCCCCACAACCCCCCAGCAATATCTTCAAACTTGTGATAGAATTTTGAGGTGTCAACACAGCAAAACTAAAGACAGAACTGCAAACTCTAGTGATGTGTAATGCAGACAGGCGTTTGTGATCTGTCATGTAGCAATTTGTCTTTTTGTTCTTAGGCTGTTAATCAGTTTTTTTGTTTTGTTTGTTAGAAGATACTGCCTTCAAGTGCAAGAGATTGGACATGGAGATAAATACAATTAGTCATTTCTTGAGAGCTGGTGTTCCATTTATTATAGCACAGTAAAAAGTGTCAGTCACACACTCCTATGCACACTTGTAAGCATGCTTGTGCTCTCTCATTTATCCCCATGCACGTGTAAACATATATATGTTTATAGCTCATATTAATCCAAACACACACACATGTTGAGAAGTTATAGAAGTCAAAAGCAGGCAGATCAATTAAGCTAGCTAGTGTGCTGAAGATATTATTTTACATAAGCATAAAATCAAAAGTTTTCCTTTGCCTTATTTACACGTGCGCTGATTCAGCAGAGGACTTCAGCACATGCTTAAGTTTAGACACTTAAACCGATGTTGAAGTTGAGCATGTGGGTATGTGCTTCACTGGATCAGAGCCCTAGTTAGACACTAGCTCGTATGTGCTTTCCCTGTCTTACTCATGTGAATATATGCTATTGTCTTAATGCTCTTATATGTATATATTTCAGGGGCAACAAAAATGCCGTTCAGCTAGGTGCCCAGCTTCAAAGCTAGGCACCTAGCTTGGACATCCTTCGCAACTGAACCCCCCCTTCTTTTCCCCCCAGTGGGAAATGCTGCCCAATCCCTAAAGGAGCCGGCAATTTTATTTATTTATTTGTCACCAGAGGGTACTCTTCCACTGTGTTTTCCCTGGGCTGCCTAGCTCTGTAGCAAAAATGCAATGGAGGAGCACTCTCTAGTGACTAAAAATAAAAACAGCTGGCTCCTAAATTAAAAAAACCCATAGCTGGCTCCTAGGTGCCAGCCTGCAGCTTTTAGGTGCCATGGCAACCTGGTGCCTGGATTTTGTTGAGTCGTGATATACTTTCATGCACATGTACATTTCCAGCTCATATAGTTATATACTTGTGCAAACTCGAAAGCATACTTGCCATTTGTTAGCCATTCCTTTACAGGTTCTTTGTCCCTTCTCTACTACTAAACCTTATTAGAAAAATCTTTCTCTTGTACTCAGACAACATCTGCACTCCATCTCTCGGGACCATTGGTTCAGCAAAGGGGCCCTGCCCTCACTGACAGCTTCACTGCACTGTAAAATTCTGCAAAAAGGAAACATAAAAAGGGGACCCACACTTTCCAAAGAGGCCTCTAATTTTGGGTGCTCAATTTGAACCACTTGGGATTTTATTGTCCAATGTCTTGAGCATCAGCTGCTTTCATTGACTTCCACTAGAATTGTGGAGATTTGGTCTTTTTGACAACAAGGCTTTACACGTGTCACTGCTGGGCCATCAAAATAAGCAGGTAGTCCTGAACACTTTGGCCTCAAGTAACATCTTTTGGTTAAAACAAGTGTGTTGTCGTTTTTTTTCTTAATACTGCCTTAGAAAATGAATGCCCTGTGCCTTTTAATATCTGGTTTAGTATAGGCCTCTCCTTTCCTGCTCGATTCTTTGTCCACTTATGAAATCTTTTTGTGCTAAATGACACCTGGCTAATGGGTGTAACCGTATGGCAGGACTTCACCAATCGCAGACTATGCTTCCAGAAGCCCACTTGTCAAGCAGATAAAAGAACAACAGAATTCCCTCATTTTTTCCATAGAGGTTGTTCAGGCCATATCTGTGGAAGGTATTTTTTCAGAGATAGGGTGATATTGTTATCCTCATTTTACAGACAGAGAAGGGAGGCAGGCAGAGACTAAGTTACTTGCCTGAAGTCATACACAGTTTTTGGCGGAGCGAAGAATTGACTCTGGGTCTCCCAATTTCCTAGCCCAGCACTCCCTGGACCATGTGTCCTCTCTGTACATTTTGCTTTCCTTGTGTAGTATATTGCATCTTGGATAATGAAAATGCACAAGACTGTCCCTGTAAGGAAAAAATAAACTCGAGACTGTGGCTGGGTCAGTAGGTGCTGTCTGCCTCACGTGGAGAGTGTGTGTTTTCAGAGTCGTATTTATCTCACCTTGTTATATCCAGACAGTGGTCCTAACAGTTAGCAAGGATGCTCCTGCACTTTGCCTTGGGGTATTAATAGTTGAGACCACCAAAGGATCCTCCTGGTCACTGTTAGGCCGCCTCAACTTTGGGAAGAAAAAGAATTACCTGAGGAAAGTTACTCATGTCATGCAATAAATATTTAAGGCAACTTTAGCAGATGGTTTCTGGGAATAAGTCACTTGCATCCCTTGCTTCGTGAAGACAGCTGAGCACAACATTCTGTCTCATGGGCCTCTCAGATGGGTATGAGCTGAAGGGGCACGAATAGCCCTGCCATGCAAAGGCTTACAGCTGGGAATTTGCAGGGGTGTTAGCATGGATCTGTCTGACTTCGTAGAGGCCAAAATGCTGTGCATTTGTAGACCTGACCTACACTTAGGATAGCATATAGCTACATGCCACATTGAAAGGCTGGCTTTAATGCATGCTCCATACTGCAGTATCTAGCTATATGCAGCAGTGAAATGCTGCACTAGGAGGGAGGTAGCTCTGCTGACAGAGCCTATCCTTACTGGCTTGTCTCCACACTGAAGTCTCTCCTCCCACTGCTGGAGCCTTTCAGTGCATGGGGAAGGGCAGTGGCAGCTCCTTTGTGGTAGAGCCTTTCACTGCAGTGAGGAAGTGCTCTAAGCTACTGAAGTCTTTCCTCACCACAGTGAAAACTAGCAGAAGAGAAGAAGCAGAAAAATATGAATCACTGGAATGGAAGCCGTCCTTGATGATAGATATAACCCTTCCAATGTGTGTATTACAGGTACTAGCTAGTATATTTTTATCAATATATAGTTTCAGCCTTACGTTCACTGTTTAGCACAGTGATATCATTAAACCAAGGAGGCCAAATACAAAGGGCATTCTGGTGTTTGGTTTTATAAATAATTTTTCACCTCAGAAATGAGTGAATTTGGTGACCAAACAAAAACTGACTTCAAACTGGTTTCTTGCTGTGCTTATTATTAATTTACTATTTATATTTTGGTATCATCTACAGGCCCCAGTTAGGGATCAAGATACCATTGTGCTTGGTGCTGTATACATGTATAGCAAAAACACAGTCCTTGACTCAGAGTTTACAATCTAAGGGCTTGCCTATACTTTAAATGCAACAGCAGCGTAGCTATGCCGCTGCAACTGCACCGCAGCAGCACTTCGGTGTACAAGTTACCTATGCTGATGGGAGAGATTGACCAACCACAGCTCCCCGTGCCCACAGGGTCAAGCACTGGACAGTCAAGCCCAAAGCGGCTGTCATAGCCTTCAGTTGGAATTGTGAAGAGTCAGTGCTTTGGAAAAGAGTTCCTGTGTGTGTCACTGCTAGGCCATCAAAATAAACAGCAACTCCTGAATATTTTGGCTTTAAGTTGCATCTTTTGTGATGAAATTGTGGGAACTCACCACCTCTGAAAGCCTGACCCTGGATTGCTAATGTTGGACACCCAAAATAAGAGGCTCCTTTTGAAAACCAGAATCTTTATTCTTTGCATATTCCCCATTTTTATAACTTAGTTAGTGAACATAAGGGGCCAACTTTCACTGACTTAGCAAGGAGAACAGAGAAGAAAGAGTGACCAGCACATAACTGCTGTATGCTTTTGATTTGGCTTTTCTCTGTTGCTGGCATTTTGGCATTGCAGATCAGAAAATAATCAGAATTGAAAGAAGAGGGCCAGTGAAATGGGGTAAAAAACAAGTAAGAACCTGCAACTATAAACACTAAGTAACATCTGAAGCAAGTGGTAAAAAGTACAGAGCAACCTGGGCACTTTAGTTTTCGGAACCAGTTAATTGGCAGTATTAATGGAGAGAAGCATCCGTTGTATATTTTCTAGTAAACCAGAACTCGAAAGCTTTTATTTCAGCAATTTGGGTGATCAAAGCAATTTAACCCCACTGCTCAGAGGTTGCAGGTTATGATCCTTTCAGACAGGCAGCATAAAAGAAACATTAGCAATAAACTTTGACGAATCATGCCATTGGGGCCAGGTCTATAGCACATCAAAGTCAATGGATAAGAATCCCCTTGATTTAAGAAAAGGCTGGGTCAGCCCCCCTATGTCCCATGCCTGCGCTGCTCTGCTGCATGCAGAGCAACGGCTGGGTCTTCAATTGGAGTATGTCAGCCTAGCTTTACTGAAGTGAATGGATCTGTGCTGGTCTACACCAGTTGAAGACCTGTTCTCGTGTACAGCTTGTAGCTATTTGATATAACTGAACTGCTTAAATCATTGTTGCTTTTACCATTTTTATCTTTTGTTACACTTATATAAAGTTGGCTGATGAGTTCCAGCTTGTGCAATTATTGTACCAGAGACCTGCACAGTTTGAATATTTGTTCTTCAGAAGGAGTAGCGCTTTCTAAAGTTCAGCAAAGCCTCTGAGACCCCAGGGGATCTGTAATGAAAGCCACATTGTCTCCGAGGCAAGAATAACTTTTTCTTTGCTAACAGTGGAATCTGTCCAGGCCGAAAGTAGCTGAGGGCAGCCTCATCGCCATTGGTCCTTCTGGCCTAAAGAGCAGGAGATGTATTTGCAGAGTGGCTCAGCAAGGGATGCATCTTAGGGCAGAATACTTATGCATTTTTTCTCTTAAGATAAAATTCTCCTCTCTGTTTCAGACCTTAGCGCTCCTAGCCCTGTGAATCTCTATGGTGTCTCCTGTACTTACTCAGCATTTGTAAATCTCATTGTAATAGAGAAATACAAGGCCTGATTCACCATTGCACTGCCCATGCCATCAGTTACACTGGGGTACTATATCAGAAAAATAGTGTTCCATGCTCACCTTGCAGTCGAGTAAATGACCATAAGTGCAGAGCAAAAATGAATCAGGACTTTACAGATAGGAGATTGCAGTGCAGATCAGTCCTGGAAGTAAAATTTTCCTCACTCAGGTGGATCCCTGCACATGACTTGCCTGTTCACTACAATTTCAGGCAGAGGAAAAGAACTCTGTTGTCTGACTTGAACCTTGTTCTCTGCTTGAATATTTTTCTCCAAAGTCATTCCGAAAGCTTTGCTGTAGGAGGTCAGACCTAGTGGTCAGGGTTGGGGTAGAAGCTAGGACCCAAAGCAAGCATAAGAGACGGAGTCAAAGTAAGGATCGGGCCAAAGTTGGGGTTAGAAATCACATCAAAAGTTGAGTTTGAAGCAATGTTTGGAGTCATGCTGAATGCCAGGACTGGAGTCAGAGTCAGACAGCTGTGCTAAGGGTCAAGCCAGTAGCCTGGACTCTACGATGATCGTGCCAGCTGATTTCAAAGGCTGACAGGTTTAAAGAGGCCACACTAGTTTGAGTTTTGTTCAAAACCATCTGGCATTCTTAGCCAACTCATCCTCAGGGGCTGTAATTCAACTTCAGTTAACCGGCGCTGTGTTTTATAGATTCTTGAAGAGAGCTCAGCCGTAAATTGTTTGATTTCCCTTCAGAGAGTAACGTCTCTGTGTAAACCTTTCTAACCCTTTTAGAATGGCAGCTTTGGACAGAAAGAGTGAGGAGCAGGGGAGTGTTCTGCATGGTTATTGCAGCAGAGAGACATCTTGCCCTTTTCAAGACTAAAATGCCAACTTGCATCTCACTCTGCATCATTCAGGAGCTTCTGCATGGCTTGCAAGTGCATAGAGAGGGAAGAGATGTATTCAGGCAGCTGACCTTGAATGAGTTAGGCTGACATCTCCTTTGCCTGTGCCTGCTACGTGCTTGTTGCTGGGCCATATACCCTTCTTATCCTTAAGCATATGTCCTTTTCCAAGGCCCCTGGCAAATCCCATTTGCCTTGAATGCTTTGCAAGGGGACAGTCCAGCAGGGGGGATGTCTAGGGGGGAGAGCAGGGGGTTTGACGGGAGAGAAACAAGCTGCCATATTGCAATCTGGGTATGGAGGGTGAGCATTCGAGTGGCATTAAATAAGAGCTCAGTGTCACTCCTTGAAATGTTATAATTGAATAAGAATGTACTGGGCCAGGTCCTAAGCTGATGTAAATTGTACAACTCTATTGAATTAAATGAGCTATAGGTGCCAATTTATCCAGCTGAGGAACTGGTCTATTCTACCTTTTTGTATGAAGTTATTGCATAGTGTATATGTGTAAATTTACTCTGTAAATGACCTTTAATAATAATTATTAATAATAATAATGGTATTTAAGTTCTTTACTTACTAGCCTTTTTCCTCATTATGGTATTCTGTGTCTTAACTGAAGCTCTGGAAATCTCCTTTGTTCCTCTGTTATTCTGTTTCACACACCTCTGAGTTCTTCATTCCAGCCAATGAGGTCTAGTTAGAAATGAAGGGGGTAGCCATTGCATTTCTGCAGCTGGGTGTGCAAGTATGTCAGTAACAAGAAGAGGATCAGGGATGGTGTAGGTCCCTTTCTGAATGGGGCAGGTATCCTCTTGGTGGATGATGTGGAAAAGGCTGAAGTATTCAATGCTTTTTTTACTTCAGTCTTTACAGGGAGGGTCAGCTCCCAGGCTACAACACTGGGTAACGCAGAATGGAGAGAAGGAGAGCGGCCCTCAGTGATGGAAGGTCAGGTTAGGGACTACTTAAGGAAGTTGAATGTGCACAAGTCTATGGGGCCAGATGAACTGCATCTGAGGGTGCTGAAGGAGTTGGCCGATGTGATTGCAGAGCCACTGGCCATTATCTTTGAAAACTCGTAGCGAATGGGGGAGTTCCCGGAGGATTGGAAAAAGGAAAATATATTACCTATCTTCAAGAATGGGAAAAGGAGGACCTGGTGAACTACAGACCAGTCAGCCTCACCTCAATCCCTGGAAAAATCATGGAGCGGGTCCTGAAAGAATCCATTCTGAAACACTTGGAGGAAAATAGATCAGGATCAGTCAGAATGGATTCACCAAGGCCAAATCGTGCCTGACCAACCTGATTGTCTTCTATGATGAGATGACTGGATTTGTGGATGCAGGAATAGCTTTTGATAAGGTTACCCACAGCATTCTTGTTGGCAAGTTAAGGAAGTATGGGTTAGATGAGTGGACCATAAGGTGAATAGAAAACTGGCTAGATCAGTGGGTAGGAATCAATGGCTTGATGTCTAGTTGGCAATCAGTAATGAGTGGAGTGCCCCAGGGGTCGGTCCTGGGGCCGTTTCTGTTCAGCATCTTCATTAATGATCTGGATGATGGGATAGATTGCACACTCAGTAAGTTTGCGGGTGACACCAAGCTGGGGGGAATGGTAGACACTCTGGAGGGCAGTGCCAGGATTCAGGGAGACCTAGCCAAATTGGAACACTGGGCCAAAAGAAATCTCATGAGGTTCAACAAGGACAACTGCAAAGTCCTGCATTTAGGATGGAAAAATCCCATGTACTGCTGTACAGGCTAGGGACCGATGGGCTAAGTAGTAGCACTGTAGAAAAGGACCTGGGGGGTATGGGGGACGGAAAGCTGGATATGAGTCAACAGTGCGTCCTTGTTGCCAAAAAGGCCAATGACATATTGGGCTGCATTAGTAGGAGCATTGCCAACAGATTGAGGGATGTGATTATTTCCCTCTATTTGGCACTGGTCAGGCCCCATCTGGAATACTGTGTCCAGTTTTGGGCTCCCCACTACAGAAAGGATATTGACAAATTAAAAAGAGTCCAGCGGAGGGCAAGGAAAGTGATTAGGGGGCTGGGGCACATGACATACGAAGAGAGACTGAAGGAGCTAGGATTATTTAGTCTGCGGAAGAGAAGACTGAGGGAGGATTTGAAAGCAACCTTCAATTACTTGAAGGGGTGCTCCAAAGAGGACGGAGCTGGGCTGTTCTTAATAGTAACAGAGGACAGAACCAGGAGCAATGGTCTCAAGTTACAGGTGGGGAGGTCGCGGTTGGATATTAGAAAAAACTTTCTCACTAGGAGGGTGGTGAAGCATTGGAATGGGTTACCTAGGGAGGTGGTGGAATCTCCGTCTTTGGAGATATTTAAGATCCGGTTGGACAATACTCTGGCTGGGATGATTTAGTGGGAGTGGTCCTGCTTTTAGCAGGGGGTTGGACTAGATGATCTCAAGAGGTCCCTTCCAAACCTGTGAGTCTGATTCTATACTTGAAAGGGGGCTCCAAAGAGGAGGGAGCTAGGCTGGTCTCCGTAGTAACAGGGCAGAACAAGGAGCAATGGTTTCAAGTTGCCGCTGGGTAGGTGAGGTTGGATATTAAGAAAAACTTTCTCACTAGGAGGATGGTGAAGCATTGGAATGCTTTAACTAGGGAGGGTAGAATCTCCATCTTTGGAAACATTTAAGGCCATTTCGACAAAACCCTGGCTGGGATGATTTAGTGGGAATGGTCCTGCTTTTAGCAGGGGGTTGGACTAGATGACCTCATGAGGTCTCTTCCACCCCTAAGATTATATGATAAGCTGGCTCCAGAGGAGAAGCAGGCAGGTAGACTGCATTGTTGCTCAGTCAGTTCTTCATGATAGCTTCCTGGTTTAAATATTGGCATTGGCCAATCAGTAGGCTGAGAAGTGCTGCCACTCAGGCCCTGTTGGGCAGTACTTCCTGCCAACCCTGGCTTTACAGGGTCCTCCTGTGGACGCCTAGCCTAAGACTTTAGTGGTGACATGGAGGCATGAGCTCCTCAGGACCCCATGGTCACAGGTTCTGTCCTTGCAGGTTCTTACACCCAGCAGATCTGTGAAAAAGACTGGCTGACACCCAGTCCAGACCCATATTTCCTGAAACATGCTATCTGAAGAGTTACCATAAAGTATGAAGGTAATCTGTTATTTGATGATTCAGTCATCAGTGGCTCTGCTGAAATTGTCCTCAGGGTTACCATAATAAATTATGACGTGGACACCTGTAAACTAGAAATGCAACCTATACCAAAAAAACCCATTTCATGTAGGTACCTTACAGCAGTCATGTGTTAATATCTAGAAAGATAGCATCAACACAGCCCGGATCCTGATAATCAAAACTACAGGGAAAAAAAGGTTGAGGTTATCAAAATTTGGCCATTGATTTCACCCTGAGTCTTTCATCATTATCATCCAGACCCGGTGAATATAAATTTCCTGTTACAATGAAGAATTGCCATGAATGACAGCTGCTTTCATAGACAGGTTACGCAAAACAAACACTTCCAGATATAATCTGGCCTTGATTAGGAGGGAAGATCAAACAATATTATTCCTTTAAAAACTAAAAACCTAAATAATTTTTTTATAGAGAGAGGGTTTTATATGGGATATTTTTATATTGTCCACAATCCAGCAGGCCTTGTAAATTATTCTGGGTCACTTGAGTAATTCCTTTGAGGTCCACTGCTTTTAATATGGGTTAATGCTTTTAAATGAGTAACTGTTGCATGTGTGTAGGGTTTAAATTTCCTGAATCAGGTTAGCAGGCAGGATCTTTACTGTCCTCACTCATCATCTTGGGAACATAATGACTCTATGGGTTTAAGTTTAGTAGACATACACTGTTTTGTTAAGTTAGCTCTTAAGGAGAAAAATCAAGACGATCTTTCCCCCTGGATCCCTTTTTGCTACAGTCCAGGAAGATGAGAGGAGTTATATTAGAATATGCTGCTGACATCCTAAAGTGCAATGATTTAGATTACATTCTTGTCATTGGTTTCTGAAAACAGGCTGAGTGAAGATTAAATTTAAATTACTTGCCTCGTACATGTTTTCACCAGTTGCATGTTTGTAGAGTGCTAGACATTCTTTACTTATGGGAGGCTCCATTGATACAAAATTTAATAGGATAGGCCTGTTTTTCTGGAAGTGGATATAAAAGTGGCATTTATCAGTAGAAATGCAACATCTTTTGGGAGAGCTTCTTTAATGCTTCAGTGATATTGCAAAACACATTTTAAACACGGGCTTGCTGTGTGTCTGTCTTTGTAGCGTGTGTCATTTTGAATTGAATGGTGAATCCTTGACTGTGTATGGGGACATTTTTCTTGACTTTTACACACCGACAATGTGAATATCCATATAAAAGTAACTCTTATTTTACTTAGGGTGATCAGAGTCAATTGATGGAAAAGTATAGAGGTGCATGAAGGGGAAGGAAAAGGACAAAAGGAGATATTTTACTTGAAAATGGTTGGCTATATAAAGTTGGGCACTGGCTGCTATGAAGTTTGCCTGAGTTGTTTACACCTCATGTTAGTGAACAGTCATATCCCCCTTTTATGGGGAAGAGCACTGTACCAGGGTGGTTTTGCCATTTCCTGTGGAGCATAAAACCAATTTCTGGAAGGAAAATAGAGAAGGTTTCATGCTGTGTTTGGAAACTTTTGGATACAAAGCCTCAGGGACAGAAAGCTGTATGCCTCTGGTGGGTGCAGGCTTTAAAACAAGGACTGAGGTATTATAACAACTTCCACTTAAGACTCAATCCTCCCAGGTACATGCACTATCCAGCCAACACAGCTCTTTAACATTTGTACTTTAAAACATGTGAATAGTCCTATTGAAATCAATGAGACTGCTCTCATGCATAAAGGTAAGCAAATGACGAAGTGATTTGCTGGATCAAGGCCACAGTACTGAGCCCACTGCAGGATTGAATCCTTACACAATGCCTTTCAAACAACCACCTCAGAACTCTTTGCAAATGTTAACTGAGGCTCATTAGACTCATATGAAGTAAACATTATCTATAACAGGTAAACTAAAGCACTGCAAGATGGAATGATTTGGCTTAGGAGTCAGTGACAGGAATGACATCCATGAGTCCTGATGCCCAGTCTTCCCCCTCTTACCTTAAGCAAATTATTGTTGGGGGCCAGGAGGCTTCAGCTGATACCACTGAAATAGGGAACTTGGCTAAATATAGGAAGGGGATATCTAGCTGTTCAAGTTGGTTCTTTGAAAACAGTACAGCAGTGTGTGTGGGTGATACAAAGGTGTGTGTTTCTTCTTTGGCATCTTCCCTCTGTTTAAATGACACACTCCAAGGTCATTGCTGCCTGACAGATAAGATGTTATTAAAAACCACTCAGCTATAAATACTTCACAATAAGCCAAGACTCCCCCATTCATCTCACACGCCCTACTTCCACCTCTCACCAGCAGCTGTCCTTTTCCTTTTAATTAAAACTTTTTTCCCCCCATAGATTTCATTTCCATACCACAGGGCTGGAGTTCTTCTGAGCTTGTAAAAAAAAAAAAAAAAAAAAAAGGTGTTACTAGCTGTTGCATAGTGATTCCTGGTGGTCTTGATGAACTGCAGTCTAAGTCTGATGTACGGTTTAAAGTTTTCTGTGCCTTTTTGCTTCTTGAAATCTTTCAAGAAACTACACAGTTCAGGGTTAAAATGAATGACCCCTTTCTCCTCTCTTTAGCTGTATTGCTTAGCTTTTTAGTGATCAGCTATGACTAGCTCTTTCAGCTTGAAGCACATTGTGTTATCATCTGCCAGTTAGATTATTAACATACTTTAATAAAGTTTTACTTTGGTTTAACAAAAATACATAGGGCCACTTTCTGAGCTGCCATAAATTGACGTAACTTCATTAACTACAATGGAAATATATGTTAAAAATGTAGCTTATTTTAAGTCTGTCGACATAGTGCAGATACATTGAGAATGGTTCTTAAACCAATTTATAATTATTACAATGTATCTTTGTTAATGAAACATTTGGTACAATGCCTTAGGAAAGCTTACTTGCAAAATTAATTCCAGTTGCTTTAGATGTGATTGTAATCACTCAGACTGAAAACTGGCCAAAGAACAGTAGAAAAAGAGAAGTAATATGATAACATGCAGTCTTATTTAATTTTTAATGATCTCATGGGAGCAAATGGTAAAAGAGAATATTAATTTACAACTGCCTTTGCAGTTACATAGAGAGATCTTGTGAATACCAGTAAGGAGAGGGGAATATGACAAAGGCACTCGGAAAGTTAAGAAATAGGAAATTAAATAAAATTCAACCTGTAAGTATGTAAGCTAATAGAGTAATATAACTCAGAACAGAAATATTAGATGGAAGGATGGCACACGGAAAGCTGTTATATTCATGGGAGTCAGGACATGTCAGATTACAGATGACTTTGCAATGTAGTATGGCAGTAAAAACACCAGTTGGACTGAGGCTATTTTTGTGGAGATATCACTGTACGGCAGGGAGGTGACAATCTGTCTCATGCACATGCGTCAAAAAAGATAGCATGAAAGTACCAGTTTAGTTATGGGCACTTTGATACCAGAATGTTGACAGCACACTTAAGTGGACTCAGAGAAGAGAGACAGAAATTATAAAGGGGTTGGAGAAAGTGACTTAGGAGGAAACTGTTAGATGGGTTAGGTATGTGCATATTGGTTAAAGAAACAAATAAGTGGTGGCATGTAGGGAGTATGATAACAGCCTACAAGTATTTAAAGAGCATACATGCAAAAGAGGGAGAGGAATTAATTTGATAGCAGGAGTGCGTGTAGCTAGAAGTAAATGAATGAAATTCAGAAACCCAAAAAGACTCAATATTAGGAAAGGTGTCCTTTTGTCAAGTGGTAGAAGGCCTGTTGCTTGGGACACAGCATGTAACGCTAGACAGGAACACTAGACAACATAGTACAACAAACAATCCTGCATTGGTTATGGAGTAGTTTAGCTGAACAAAATAGATCTGTCCAATGTAATTTCAATTAGAAGGTTAGGGGGTGGGTAAGTGGAAAAGGAGGATTGGGGTAAAGTGGAAAAGAAAGAAGAAGTGAAAGTTGTTAGTTACTGATAAGAATTGGTTCTGAAGTGAGTCAGCCATCTTAGGGCTCAGCTACTTGGTGCAGCAGAGTGCATTAGTGGAGTACTAAGTCTGAAGTGCACCAACTCGTTGCACAATAACTGGCTGTAGATGTTCACTAGCACGGGACTCACCTGACCAGTCCATCCTGATAATGTTAATGAGAATAGCTCAAGTGCATGCCTGTCCAGTGACCTGTGCTTCGTCTCTCTCAGTTGTTGTCTGATGCCTCAGCCTTCTGGCTGAAATCCTTTGCTAGGTTTCCCCCTTTCCGGAACAGAATCTAGTACAGGCGGTCTATTCAGGGTCGTGGCCACCACTAGTTCTGATGCCATACGCTGGCGGTCTGGGGGGTGGAACCTGAGCCCATCCACTTCTCCAGGGACCCTTCATGCCATGCCTTGGTGCTTCCTTGACCTCCAAAGCAATCCTTCAGGTCCCCTAGGCCACATTCGTACCAGCCCCAAAGGACCTCTAACCCTTGTATCAGAGTTCTGGGCTCTCGCTCCCACCAAGCCCCAGCAGTCCACACAGGGCTGCCGTTCGTTCGTTCGCTCGCTCGCTCGCTCGCTCATTTGTTTGCCTGTCCTTTTCCCCCATGTGCCAGGCAAAGATTGCTCAGAGCTGTGGCTTCAGCCTTCTTTTATACAGGGCTCTTGGTCCTGATTGGCTGTTCCTTTCCCAAGGCTTTTAACCCCTTCTTTCCCAGAGTGGGGAAACCACTCTGCTACACCGACCAATGATGAATTTGCTAGTGCACACACAGAAATTTCCCTAGTGCATGTTAGCCTAATCCTCTTGAAACAATAACACACGCTAGAGAACTTTTTGTTTGTGTCAGCAGAGTAGTCATGAGCCGGTTGGTATGCAACATGTTACTGTACTTTAGAATTCACATCCTAGTGAATGTTGACATTGGCCTGCAGGATTTGCCTTCTTCCAATAGACGGCAGTAATAGTTTCATAAGACTTACTAACGTGCCTTTCACATGAAGTCCTTATTCCATTCTGGAATGTTCTGAACCATTTCAGGATTTAACAGGTTGCAAATGATTTCCCATTCATTGCTGGTTTTTGGTGGCCTCTGCTCCTTGGCTAGGAGTGTATACCATTCTCTGACACACACCCCTAAAGAGAAATTCATGGATATGCTAAACATGGCATGTTAGGGCTTGCATTGATTTGAAGCTCTCTGACAAATTTTCATGCATTGAAGAATGTCTGAGGAGGTGTCATTGGATTGGAATATAAAAAGTCTTTAATACAAATAAATAGCTCCAGCTTTGCTTCCAAGATCAACTTTCCCTTCTTATTTCCTGACTAGTGTTTTTTTCAGTGAATCTGAAGAGAACTAATAAAGATTCACCACTAGTCTTTATTCTTTTTGCAGACACTTTGTTTAGATTATTCAGTCTAATTTTCCTTCTGTCACATAGAAGGATCAGAATACTACCTTCTCCCTGGAAACTGTTCCCTCTGGTGGATATAAGGGAAGTGTCAGAGATTTAAAATTTGGGTCCTGGTTCATCAAGTGGTTGCAAATCATTTCACATTAGGAAGTTGAGTCTCATCCTACACCTTGGATTTCAAAGGGGTTGTTCCTTACTGACACTATTGTAAGAGAGAAAAGAATCAGGCCACATGGTAAACAAAATCATGGCTTACTCAATATATTGGTCCAGATCTTCATCTAGTCAATATAACTTGGTGGAAATTAATAGAGCTATACTGATGTACCACATTTGAAGATCTGGCCCACCCTATTAACAAGTAAATACAGAATAAAAATGAAACCAAAGTGATTTTTGTAATACAGCATACACTAGTGCGAGTTTTCAAAGTGTATTGGTTCTTTGAATTAGTAATAGTAAGGTGACAGATTCAACACCTATTAGTAAATAGCATGATTTCCTAGCAATGGCCTTCACTGCAGTCGAGCACAAGGGGGCACTCATTTTAAGGGCTCACAAAGCCTAATTCCTCCTAGCACATTTCTGGAGTCTGTTAATGAGCTGCATCTTGTTTATCAGTCATTGAAAGTTTTGCCATTGATTTCACTGGCAGCAAATTTCATGGTTTGTTTTATTTGGGGACACAATCCTGGTCTGACGGAAATGAATGATAAAATGTTTACTGACTGAAGTGGGACCAGGCGTAGGCCCTTAAAGAATAGAGGGTAACCTCAGGGCCCTGACTAACACACATCGTTGTTCTGTTTGCCGACAGCAGTAATTGCAGTGCTAGCAGCAAGCTGATTGCTTTTGGATACCTTGGGTCTGGAAAGCCCAATATCATATAGTCACATTCTGTTCTGTGTCTATTCTATAAATATATGGGGGAGGAGAGGAAGTGATGCAGACAGAGAAACTTGCTCTGAGGTGGCTGAAAGCCGAATGAGAATGAAATGACTTTTTTTTTCTCTCTCTCTCTCATCATTCCACTGTTATAAACAAGTAGTAACAAGCTGGCTATGAGGCATGAGAAATGTTGGAATATTATTGTCTTAAGTATTATCTTTGCTGTGAAATGATCTTTCTCATCCACATCATTTGACAGAGGGGCAAAATGTGTTTGGATGATGTTGACAGTCAGTGTTTTACTCCTTCTTTCCCCTGTTCCCTAGGATTAATTTATGCTGGGAAAGGGGAAGGCAAGGAAGGAAAGAAGATGGTATTGTGGCCAACGCACAAAATTTAGAGTCTGAGATCTGAGTGACATTCCTGACACAAGACCTTCTGTGGAAGATTGGGTGGGTCACTCAACTTCTCTGTGCCTGGGTAGTTATAGATAAATAGCAAGTCTCAGAGCTCTTGTGAAGATTAACTTATTAATTATTCACAGATTCATAATATTTTTAAAGGCTAGAAGGGACCGCTAGATCATCTAATCTGAACTCCTGTATAATACAGGATAGAGAATTTAACTGAGTTGCGCTTGTATTGAGCCACAATATAATATAATCCATTCCTTGTGTTTGACTTTGAATTTCTTTTTGGAGCACTTGCCTTGAACTGCTCTCTGGTAAGCACTGTAGAAGTCCCAAATATTTCCCTTTCTGGACAGTGGCGTATGGGGGGGTAGACCCACGCGCACAGGCCTGGGGTGGTGGTGGTGCTGGGCTGTCCCTTCATGACATGCAGAGGATGGGGTCCCCTCCCCCAGGCTGGAGAGATGAGATCACCCAGTTCAAGCCAGCACTGGGCTGTAAGGCTGGTAAGTGTGGTGTGCCAGCCTGGCCCTTCATGACAGGAGGGGGCTCAAGAGCCTAAGGAGCAGCTGCTTCCATGCCTGTACCCTACCCCATGCATTGTTAAGGGATGGCACAACTGCCCCCTATGCTGTCCCCATCTGAGCTGGTGCCAGGCTGCTGGGCCAGAGCGGGAGAGGTGGGCATTGCTCAGTGGGTAAATGCGGCAGGGAGTGCAGCAGAGGCAAGCTTGCGTTTGCACCTACCACAGATCTCATGACACCCTCCTGGTCCTCCGCAGGTACAGAACCCTCCTTCCCAGGGCACTGGATGGTGATAGGACCCCTCTTGCCCTGCGTAGGGGGGTGGCGTGTGAGGCAGACGGGTGTAAATACAGGCTTGGCCCTTGGGCGCTGGAGACCTGTGGTATGCCACCGTCTCTGGAACATAGTGGCAGCACTACTGTGTGTGCTATCTCAAGATCCTAAATGTGATAATATTTTTTTATTCTTGCTTCTTCACTTCCTACCACTGTCTCTCTTTACCCCTCCTTTGAAAAGTTTTAGAGCATATCCCCTGGCCCTTCTCCAAATTTAGATCCTAGACTTCCATCTTGGGTCACTGACATAAAATTGATTGATTTTTCTCACCTCCTTCCACACAGCTTGGAAGAGATCTGCATGCATATTGGGGAGCAGTTGGCTGACAGTATTGCACGTCTGTTGTTAGCCTGCAGAGATTAGTAGTAGTTTGCGTTTGGCGCACAGTCTGCAGGTTGGTATGCTGCTATGCTTTACTGGAACGTGCTGGAATTTCTTTTAACTGTTAGAGACAAGGCGGGTGAGCTGATATCTTTTTCCTCACCCCCCTTGTCTTCCTAAAGTCCTTGGACTGACACATGTCCAATACCACTTTCTTCAGCTATCATATTTATCTTTGTTGTCTGAGTCAAGGAGAAAGAAACCTGTGGTTTTAGGGATAAGGATCCAGTAGTGATTCCATGTGTGCTTCTTCATGCGTATTGCCAAATACCCAGTTAGACAGTGACTGGAAGCCTGGATACTATTACACAGGACAAGTGAATCTTGACAGCTAAGTACCTATGACATAGATAGCACGTGACATAAATGTGCCATATGTGAACCAGATGGCTTTGGTTGTTGCTTAGGAAGTTGGGGGTGGAAAAGCGAGAGGTGAGTCCTGCTAAGATTCTTAGATAGCAGGTGTTTCACTCTTTGGCGTGGGGAGAAGATTCAGTGAGTGATATAAATAGGAAAATATAGAATCTTTAATTGAAACCAAAAAGAAAACAACCAAGCAAGGCTTTGAGCCAGTCTCTCTGTTTGAGCTGTCTTAAAAAGACTTATTTCTGGGATTCCTCTATCATCCTTTCCGTCTACATGATGAGTTTTTCTGCGATTTGCATTTAGAATGATCTTCTCCTCGCTTCTATCATGTGCATGCAGAGAAGAAAAGAAAATAAATTTAATGCCAAAGCTGGTGATATTTGCTAATGGTAAGGATATAAAAGGCCTTGACTATTTGGTTTGGTGTTGTTTATTCCTAGTACCTGTTCTCTGCTAAAGCCAATCATTCTCACATACAGGCACAGGGTATGTTGGTGAAAAGGAAGCTTTCATAGCTGTACCTGGACTGGTATCAAACTGTGCTTTCTAAAGATTCAGGATACTGCAATTTGCTTAACTGAATCTCCAGCTTAATTCAAATTCAGGTTTGATTTCCCTATCCAATCTCACATGGAAATGAGATTGTCAACTATGTTTAATAACAGGGTAGTGCTTCCACCTCCTGTGGCTTTTTGAAAATGTGGTTCTCTTTTGAAAAGTGTGTATGTACAGATGGCACCACCTTAGTCTTGAGATTTGATCTCTATATGTATTCAGAGTCTGATGTGCTGAATTCAGGAACACAGAGAAGATTTTACTTTTTTTTTGCCCTGTTAGCCTTGCAAATCCACCATAGCTAAGAGATAGTGAGGGTGCCAGTTCTTGTATTTTTAGTTAGTCTTGCTCTTTTCAGTAAAGCCCTAGCTGGTGTCATGTCATTACTCTGAATCTTAGCTTTTTTTTTTTTTTTTCTTTTAAGTACATTTTTAGCCTTCCTGGTTGTAGAGAAATATGACCCACATGTACCTTAAAGATTTAAAATAAGAAGATAAAGAAAAAGAAACATATATTAATCATAATCTTTAAGTCAATATCATCATTTTGAGAGGCCTGACTCATGATTTCTCTATGCTAGAGGTTGACAATACTACATTGAGTTGGATTCCTTTCTTTATTGTGCCTCATCATTAGAGAAAACGGGCTAGATCACTGGGCTGAGCGGGTAGGATTCAATGGCTCACTGTCTAGTTGGCAATCAGTAACAAGTGGAGTGCCCCAGGGGTCGGTCCTGGGGCCGGTTCTGTTCAACATCTTCATTAATGATCACGATGATGGGATAGATTGCGTGCTTAGTAAGTTCGCGGATGACACCAAGCTGGGGGGAATGGTAGACATGCTGGAGGGCAGGGACAGGATTCAGGGAGACTTAGACAAATTGGAACACTGGGCCAAAAGAAACCTCATGAGGTTCAACAAGGACAAGTGCAAAGTCCTGCACTTAGGACGGAAAAATCCCATGCACTGCTACAGGCTGGGGGCCGATGGGCAAAGTAGCAGCACTGTAGAAAAGGAGCTGGGGGTTATGGTGGACGGGAAGATGGATATAAGCCAACAGTGTGCTCTTGTTGCCAAAAAGGCCAATGGCATATTAGGCTGCATCAGTAGGAGTGTTGTCAACAGATTGAGGGATGTGATTATTCCCCTCTATTCAGCACTGGTGAGGCCCCATCTGGAATACTGGGTCCAGTTTTGGGCTCCCCACTACAGAAAGGATGTGGACAAATTGGAAAGAATCCAGCAAGGAAAATGATTAGGGGGCAGGGGCACATGCCTTGCGAGGAGGGACTGAAGGAACTAGTCTTATTTAGTCTACAGAAGAGAAGACTAAGGGAGGATTTGAAAGCAACCTTCAACTACTTGAAGGGGTGCTCCAAAGAGGAAGGAGCTAGGCTGTTCTCGGTAGTAACAGAGGACAGAACAAGGAGCAATGGTGTCGAGTTGCAGCTGGGGAGGTCGAGGTTGGATATTGGCAAAAACTTTCTGACTAGGAGGGTGGTGAAGCATTGGAATGGGTTGTCTAGGGAGGTGATGGAATCTCTGTCTTTAGAGATATTTAAGGTCCGGTTAGACAAAACCCTGGCTGGGATGATTTAGAGGGAGTGGTCCTGCTTTTAGCAGGGGGTTGGACTAGATGACCTCATGAGGTCCCTTCCAGCCCTAAGATTCTATGATCATCAGACTTTAACGTTACTGAATTCTAATATTCCTAGGAAAACCCAATGAAGCCAGAGTGGTAATTTGGCCCTCAGGAATGTTTTTATAGATGATGATGTGAGAGAAATGGAAGAAGAGCTAGGTGCTCAGCTCCGTGCCTGAGTTTGTAAGATTGGCACTTAAGAGGGGGAAACCATCTCTTGGAATTTGAGTTCATTTGCAAACTAGTCTCTGAACTGGAAATTGTTCACACACGTTGCCATTTTTACTATGTCAGTTGCTGCTTGTACTGAAAAATAGAGTTGGGGAATCTGTGCCTAGGACAGAGGAGCAAATGGGCAAGCAAACTCCACTTCTACATTGCAATTTCTGTTTGCATACAGGCTAAGGATTTGCTCAAGCAAAACTGTGTCTTGCATATACACAGATATCAGCTTTTACCCTTGGCTGCACATTTAGATATTTAGCTCTTCAACCATGTTTCAAAAACTGGGCTCTGTGGGCACCACTCCGTGGTATACATGCTATTGCAACTCATGATTATTGTACAGATTGCACATCAATCCAAAGTGATAGTGATCAAAATAAGTCACAGCAATGTAATAGTAACACAAATTACCATGTATTTACATTGAGTTGTTTGGCACTAATTTGCTGTCATCACTGTTTCTGTACAAAATCACCCATGACCATGTACATGTTAGTTATAGGATTATGGGGAAAGGTGACTTTTTTTTTTTAGTAGTCCCAATTTCATTTCGGGTAACTTTTCACCCTGAAAAGTTTGCTTTCAAATGAAATTTCATAAAATAATGTATTGGAAAAAAAAGATGAAAAAAAATATTCTTTGCCTGATTTCATTGCAAAAGTACCTTTAATTAAAAATTGACTTGACTTCACAAAAACTATCAGTTTTCAACTGTTGTTTCATGCTGTTTGGTTAGAAAATGGGTATGAAAAAAAGGCTTATTTTCAAATGGAAAAAATATTGCTTTCATTTTATCAAAAAATGGGGCACTCTTTAATTTTGTAGCAAACAGCACTAAAATTGTTAGGGTTTTTTTTTTTAAAAATGTCTTTGCAAAAATTTTTGCAGTTCTGTTAATTAAATGTGTTCTTCCACTATAGCCCCAATCCAGCAAAGAAATGAAGCATGTGTAATTTTAATCATGTGACTCATCCCAGGAGTACTCATATTGTTAAAGTCACACACGGTCAAATGTTTTGCTGGATCAGCACATACATTATTTCTTATTTTTTTACTTTTCCCTTCTTGTAAATTGTTTTCTCCATTCATTAAACCAGAAAACCTCTCTGTGATCCCTTGCGCATGTTATATGTCTCTAATGTCTATATACCTTTGGCTGTAGCCACTTTCTATAACACAGCATAATGATCCTCACTTTGCATCTCCTCTCCTACCATGTGCTCCCTTGCTCAATGTAAACTAGCCCAGGGGTGGTTTGATCTCCTTCTGCAGAATATTAAGATCCCGGAAAGTCATTAAAACAAATTAATATCTTGGATTAACAACATGCCTCGTTGCTTTTGTCCTGCCTCAACTAACAAGTTTTGACAAGGAAATTATTGGGTCAATAGCCCTTGTAAAATGGGTTGGGTTTGAGAGGCACCGCATGGCAGATCTACAGGGACACTGAACCCAATTAACCATACCCTCCTTGGTAATGCCAAGCTGTTGCAGGCTAATTACCTGGAGTTTTGCCTTGAAGAGCTTACAGTGAGCTAAATACAGTGAGGAAGTAATTTGTACAAAGTAACCTGCTTCTGGAAGACTAGGAATTGAACCCCTGGGTCCTGGTGTAGCCCCTTAACCACACAACCATCCTTCCTGTTGTTATGGTTTATTTTCCATTGGGTAGACAATCTCAGGAAAATCCTTGCGTTAGCTGAATGCAGAAGCAAAGGGAGAGAATTCCCCCTCATTTTCTTTTTGTTTTGTTTAAAGTACAGTGCTGGGTGGAAAACCTCATTTTCACCACAATTGCAGATTCACTGCTATTGCTTTACATCTCATTCAGCTCCAATTTCTACTAAATTAGAAGAAAAATCAAACCATTCCCATTCTCTTATTTTCTTACGATATAAAGCAGCAGTGAGTATAATACATGTGCATTGGGTGGAAAAATACTATTGGTGAAACAAACAAGATGCTAGAGAATTTTATGCTGGATTGGAAATGCAGTAATCCTGAGACTGCAGTTATTCTGAATTGTCAGCTTTATTTACAGGGATTATTAAAATAGAAGATGGAATAACCTTTTGTGTGACCTCCACAGCTTGCAGTTGTTTACGCGTCAGAGTAATTATGAATATAAATATTACGCATGCTCCTGAGAGGGGGAGGGTGTTAAAAGATGGGGGGGAGGAAAGGGTATTAGGAAGCAAAGGTTTTTCGGTGTGTTCAGGAATGCACTCTTTTACATTAGGGGGTTTCAGGGTCTGACCCAAAGCTTGTTCAAGCCAGGGGAAGTACTCCCTGACATCAGTGAGCTCTGGATCACACTCTGAATGGAAAAGCCAGAGCTGTATGAAATGTAATTTGCTCTTTTTCTCTTTTTTAAGGGGTTTTGGAGTTTGTTTGGATACCAATAATTCTTCTGTTTGGCAATAACAAATGCTGCATTGAATCATCTTATGAATTAGGTAGTTCTCCTTCGAGAGGAATCCCCGTGGGTGCTCCACCTGAGGTGCGCTGTCGCGCACCGTGTTTCTAACCGGAGATTTAAAAAGCAGTGGCCGTTGGAGCCACGCGCGTGAGACAGCTGTCTCGCGGCATCCCTCATCGCTAGTTCAGAGCGTGCAGCTCCAATCTCCCCATTCCCTTCTCTACCACCGGAGTTCTCTGACCAGAGAACGGCCCCCTCAGGAAAATTTTTCCCTCAGCTTTTAAAACTTTCTCCCTCAGACTTAATTCACCTAAATTTTAATTTCAAAACCTTTTTTTTTCTTTTACTACCAAAAAAACCCCAAAAAACAAACCTCGCATCCTCTCAGCATGTCGGGTTCACCCGGCTTTAAGAGGTGCGAAAAATGCCGAGATGCTCGCCGACTCAGCAGACAGGCAAGAGACTTCTGTCATCTCCACAGGGAGAACCCAAAAAAAGAAGACAACTCTCCCTGTCACCATCAAAGGCTCATGCCAAAGAGGCTGCAGGTTCCTCTGGCACTAAAAGAGGCGGAGAGCTTAAAAAGAAAGCCGCGGCTGCAGCAGGCAGCTCTGAGCAAACAGACAAAATGCCCTCCTCTTATAGGGCAGTCCAGGGCTCAGCACCGCAAGCAGGCTCGGCACCGGAGCCTCAGAGCCTAGAGACACCAGCCACTGGTCTCTCGGTGCCGCAGATACCAGTGACTCATCAGCTGCCGAGTCAGCTGGAGCTGGTGCAGGAGAACGCTCCCGTGGAACCGCATACCTCTTCAGCACCACGGAGAGCGCCTCTAGATAAAGCCTCGGCACTGAGCTCTTCTCATAAGAAGACACAGAAGACTAAGCACACAAACAGGGACAAATCACCCTCTCCACGCTTCACTGCTCAGCACACCAGTGGGGGGCAGCATCAGGATACATCTCCTCCTGATTGCTCAAGTGAGGAGGAGGTACAGGATGAGTTAGTCAGCAACCATCCTTTTTATGACCCCTACTATAGACAGGGGTTCATGATGCCCATTATGCCCAGCGCAGGGCACCATACCCCTATTACGATCATGGGTGGTTTAACCCTCGGGCATCTTATCCTCCTCACTGGTACATGCACGATCAACGTTCCTCATATAAGAAAACAAAAACACGAGATAAGGACTCACCTTTTAATACGATGGATGACTTCTGCACCTCCTCACCTCAATCCCAATCTCAAGATGAAGAGGAAGAATGTGAGGATACCCACATGCTCTCCCCACCACAAGATGTGTCATCCATAGCAGATGAGATTATTATACCATCTACATCCACAGCATCGCTAGATGACGCCAAGCAATTCCAGGAGCTATTCAAGAGGGTGGCGGACTCCATGGAAATTCCATTGCTAGAAGTAACGGAGTCGCACCATAAGCTCCTCAATATCATGCACATCAAAACAGCAAATAAGGTAGCATTACCGATGGATAATGCATTGATGGAGCCAGCGGACTTGATATGGCAGACTCCTGCCATTATTCCACCAACCAACAAAAGAGCTGATAGGAAATATTATATATCAGCAAAGAGTTCAGAATACCTGTTTACACATCCCGCTCCGAACTCTCTAGTGGTGGAGGCGGCGAGTCAGAGGAACAAACAGCAATTAAATAAAGTCACTCCACACGATAAAGACGATAAAAAGATGGATTTATTTGGGAAGAGGGTTTACACGTCTTCCTCTCTGCAGATACGCATAGCAAACTATACAGCCTTGCTTGCTAACTATAACCATACTAACTATCTAAAATTGGCAGATTTTATAGAAGTAATCCCAGAGTCAATGAGGCGGCAGTTCCATGCCATAATTAGAGAGGGCCAGTGAATATCACGTACAGCCCTGCAAGCAGCCTTAGACGTAGCTGACACGGCGGCAAGGTCCATGGCCACGGGAGTCGTGATGAGGAGATCTGCCTGGTTACATTCCGCCAATCTTCCACGTCAGCTTCAAAACACAATCGAGGACCTCCCATTTGATAAAAAGAAGTTGTTCTATGAAAAAACAAACAATACAATGCATATGTCAAGAGATGATAGGGCCACTTTGAGAACATTTGGCATCTACCCCAATATCATAAGAGGACGTTCAGATAGATTCCATCCATATAATTCGAGGTTTCAATACCAATAAATGAGCAGACAAAATTACAGAAGACAGGACCCACCAAGGGGCAGACGACCCCAGAGACGCAGACAGAACCTGGGGCATTCTACCACATCTCAGAACCCCATGCCCAAACCGCAATTTTGAAAAGTTGGTCGAGGGATCGATAAACCTCGAACAAATTCCAGAGCAGGAAATGAGTTTTCACCATCGATTCAAAGCCCTCTACCACCAGTGGATGGACATAACATCAGACAAATGGGTACTAGAGATTGTCAACATCGGGTACACCATTCCGTTCACAACAATTCCAAATTACACTTCCCCCTCCCCGTCCCTATTCAGGGACACAACTCACGAACAGTTACGTCAACAAGAGGTGCACCGTCTATTACTGCTAGGTGCAGTGGAGGAAGTCCCACAAGAACACAGATGGAAGGGTTTCTATTCCCCATACTTTCTCAGAGGAAAAAATCAGGAGGATGGAGACCGATCCTCTATCTCAGAAGGCTAAACAAGTTCATAAGACAACAGAGGTTCAGAATGACTACATTGACGTCAATCATCCCTGCTCTGGAACTGAACGACTGGTTTACATCCCTCGACCTCCAGGATGCGTATTTCCATATATCAATACATCCATCTCATCGAAGATTCCTAAGATTCAGGGTAGGCAGCATTAATTACCAATACACAGTTTTGCCATTTGGCCTATCAACAGCCCCAAGAACATTCTCAAAGGTCTTCTCAGTAGTGGTAGCTTCTCTTCGGGAGCGGGGCATTATGATTTTTCCCTATCTAGACGACTGCCTTCTAAAGTCAAGTTCACAATCAAAGGCAAGGGACGATCTAGCCTGTACAATTCAATTGCTCCACAAATTGGGACTCATCATAAACTGGCAAAAATCAAACACAGTACCCTGTCAGATCATAGATTTCATAGGAGCAAGGCTGGACTCCCAGAGAGCAAGAGCCTTCCTCCCCCAGGACAGATACAACACTATCAGCATTCTCGTAGACACGGTGTGCGCTGCCCCGACGGTGGACGCATGTATGAAATTATTGGGTCACATGGCGGCCACCACGGCCGTAGTCGAACATGCTCGACTGCACATGAAAATGCTGCAGCTCTGGTTCTCAAGAGTGTTCAAGCCACATCGACAACCAACACACAAGATGCTATCGGTTCCAGTAGACATAAAACAATCCCTACAGTGGTGGAAAACACCTTACAATCTCCTCAGAGGAGTACCTTTCCAGCAGGCGACACCCATGATTTGGATGTCAACAGACGCCTCTCTAACAGGGTGGGGAGCATGCCTCCACAACAACACAGCACAAGGAAAATGGACAATGACAGACTCCAATCTCCATATAAACAAATTGGAATTGCGTGCGGTTCGCAGAGCGTGCGTACATTTCCTACTGAGAATCAAGAACACTCACACACGAATCATGACAGACAACATAGCCTGCATGTATTATGTAAACAGACAGGGAGGGGCAAGATCTCCCTCTCTCTGCGTAGAAGCTATGAAGCTGTGGAAATGGTGCATAGCCCATTCAGTAACCATTTCAGCAACCTATTTACCTGGCGTCCGAAACACCATTGCCGACTCGCTCAGCAGGGCCTTCCCGGAAGATCACGAGTGGGAATTAAACCAGACCGTGTGGGAGACCATATGTCAACAGTGGGGATACCCGATCATAGATATTTTTGCAACCTATCAGAATCTCAAATGCGCCCAATTCTACTCCAGGGCAGGAATTGGGAGAGCATCCCTGGGAGACGCCTTCCATCATTCATGGTCAGTAGGCCTGCTATACGCATTCCCACCACTCCCACTCATACAGAAGACCCTAATCAAAATAAGAGACGAGAAGGCAACTGTGATAATGATAGCTCCAGCATGGCCCCGTTGGCCATGGTTCACCTTTCTCATGGAAATGTCGATCCAACAACATATACGCGTTCCGATCAGACACGACCTGCTTTCTCAGAACAAGAGCAAGACTCTCCACCAGAACCTCCATAAAATGCACCTTACGGCCTGGCTGCTCCATGGTTCACACAAGAAGAACTGAAATGTTCTGAATCAGTAAAAGAAGCCCTGCTAAATAGTAGAAAGGTATCTACAAGACGCACCTACCTGCAGAAATGGGTGAGGTTTACGAACTGGTGCTCCTCGCAACATATTCTACCTGCCCAAGCATCCATTCCAGTCATTCTTGATTACCTGCTGCTCCTGAAAAGAACAAAATTGTCAAATAGCTCGCTCAAAGTTCATCTTGCAGCTATTTCAACCTTCCACTCCAATAGAGGAGAGGGCACTATTTTCTCACAGCCTATGGTTAAGAGATTTATAACAGGGCTGCAAAACCTGTATCCTGAGATCAAGGCACCAACACCGAATTGGGACCTCCAGTTAGTCCTTCAGGCTCTAACTGGCCCACCATTTGAACCCTTAGCAACTTGCTCCTTGCTATACCTCTCAATGAAAGTTACCTTTTTAATAGCAATTACGCCGGCTAGAAGAGTAAGTGAATTAGGAGCTCTGATGGCAGATCCTCCTTTCACAGTATTTCATAAGGACAAGGTCACGTTAAGGCCTCACCCGAAATTTGTCTGAAAAATTTCCACCTCTTTTCATTTAAATCAAGCTATAGACTTACCTGTCTTCTTCCCGAAGCCTCATACCAATTCCGAAGAAGTTCGTCTTCATACACTTGACGTCAGACGGGCAATGTCCTTCTATTTAGAAAGAACAAAATCATTTAGAAAATCTGAAAGGTTATTTGTGGCAATATCTAACAGGAACAAGGGCTTAGTGCTCAGAGAATATCAAAATTAATATCCACTTGTATACAAGAAGCCTACAAAGCAAGAGACATCCCTGTACCAGATGGCATAAGAGCCCATTCCACTAGAGCAATGGCGACAACTACGGCCTTTATGAACAATGTACCAATTCCCGATATATGTAGGGCGGCGACTTGGGCTTCACCGCACACCTTCATTAGACATTACGCTTTAGATAGCATGACATGAGCAGATGCCAGACTTGGGCAATCGGTTTTAGCTGTAGTCCATAATTCAAGCTCCAAAGCCCTACCTTCCAATTAAGAACACTGCTCACTATACACCTCAGGTGGAGCACCCACGGGGATTCCTCTCGAAGGAGAAAGGGAGGTTACTCACCATGGTGCAGTAACTGGACTTCTTCGAGATGAGGATCCCCGGGGGTGCTCCACCCCCCCTCTCTACTTCGGAGTCATGATGTCATACAGGTAGAGAAGGGAATGGGGGGATTGGAGCTGCATGCTCTGAACTAGCGCTGAGGGATGCCACGAGACAGCTGTCTCGCGCGTGTGGCTCCAACGGCCACTGCTTTTTAAATCTCCGGTTAGAAACACGGCGCGTGACAGAGCACCTCAAGTGGAGCACCCATGGGGATCCTCATCTCGAAGAAGTCCAGTTACTGCACCATGGTGAGTAACCTCCCTTTTAGCATCAGTAGCTGGGATTGTTCTTAGCGAAATGCTTAGAACTGAAAAGACTGGGGAGCCCTTGGATATAGTGGCAACATACTGCCATTTATGAGAACAGGCCGCCAAGTTGTGGCCTCAAGTTGTGCTCCTGGCTTCTGTGTAGGGTGACCAGACAGCAAGCGTGAAAAGTCGGGACAGGGATGGGGGCAATAGGCACCCATATACGAAAATGTTCCAAACATTGGGACTGTCCCTATAAAATGGGGACATCTGGTCACCCTAGCTCTAAGCTAGTTGACACTCAGAGTGCTGGGGAAGGTATGTGATTAGTCCATGGGGTGGGGTTTTTTTTTTTTTTTGAGAAATCCGAGCAACCTTCTTTTTGGCAACTGTTGCCTAAACCAGTGCCTGAGAAAGCAGTGATTAGCCTGTTTTGAAATAAGCCTTGGTCTATAGGTTTTTTAACAGAGGCAATTTTGCCAGAACACGTGCTATTTAAGCATGGGAAGAGATAGTAAACCCATGGGGGGCGAGGGCGATAATCTCTAGGACCTTATGGATTTAATAGAATAAATAAAATCATATATAAAGAAGTAATAGTCTGAGAAATGTGGTACTGCTCTAATGCACCCAAAATGCAGTGTGCACATCAGAGTGGCATACAGAGTGGCCACTCCCTCTGGCATCACTCAGATCCTGGTGTTCCTCTGTGCCTGGCTACTCCTCCTGCACTGTATTGGTGTTATCTGAGGGATTCTATGTCTTTGAGGGAGTGTTAGTTTCAGGGAATTCAGAGGAATGCCCTTAAAGAAAGAAAATTCAATAAAATGGGAAAACAAAGGCCCATACTGCAAGAAGCCACCAAAGAATTGCTATCAGGGGTCAGCCTTTGTAGGTTTTCTTTTTTGTTTGTTGTCCATGTAGTTTTGTTGTAGCTGGACTGTGACCACTCTGTTGTCCTGATATGAATATTTGGTCTGGCAGGAGTGTATTGCCTATTAATAACATAATTGAGGAAGCATAAGAAATTGTAAGGAGAAGAAAAATCTATCCAACTCAACATGCTTGATGATGTTTTTGGTTTATATATAGCCTCCTGCTTTTTCACTAGGCTCTTCTGATCCACAGCACACTGAAGTTAATGGGAGTGCTTCCATTAACTTTTATCCCCTTGTTCAGCTAAACCACTCCTCTATCACATAAGCTTTATTAGAAAGTACTTATCCAAATCCTATTCCTCAGCAACTTTATTATCTACTACTTATATTCAGAATGAAGCATAGAAGTTGTGGCTGTTTTATCCCCTTTACTTGCAATACATTTAGATCAGGGGTCTGCAACCCAAAAGATAAGAAGAGCCATTTTTGAAAATTCCTTCAATAACAAAGTGTTTTGAGAGCCACAATGGGTGTAGCCTCCTGGTGGGAGGTGCAGGGAGGTGAGCCAGGATTTCTGCTGCAGGGTCCCCTTATGCAGGGGGGGGGGGGAAGCCTGGAGCTTGGCATGGGCTGCCCTTGGGGTCCCTGGTGGCTGGGGGAAGCCCAGAGCCAGGCATGGGCCTCCTGCAGGGTACCCCGGTGGTTGGGGGAGCCCAGAACCGCAAGGGGGCAGCCAAAGAGCCGCAGACCCCTGATTTAGATGAACCAAAGCTTTTTTCAAGTCCCTAGTTCAGTCTCTTACTACAATCATGTTTAACTTGTGTTTCCTATTTCCTGCCCTACGTTCCTTTTGAATGTCTTCCTTGGTGCTTTTTAAACTACTGTTGGAATTTATTGCCTGGAGTTGAGAAACATTAAATATCTGAGTGCTACGGTATGAAACTCTTTATTTCCTTGGTCTGAAAGATGTGAAATGTAACATTAATTTCATGTGCTTCAATTCTGAAAATTATTCCTCTTTTGCCTGTTAACAGTGTTCCTCCTGAGCATCTTGCTGGTATTCATGAAATTATTCATCACCTCTCCCCTCCTTGTAGAGCCATTTTCTTACCCCAGCACACAGGTTGTTGAACTTTTGGGGGGATCCTATGCACAATGCAAGGTTCACTGGAGTTACTGAGCAGTTGGCAGGATTTAGCACTTAATGAGTTTTATTTTTTCAGGAAAATAGATATGCATAGATAAAGGCAGTCAGCCTTTTTCTGCAGGCACCATATTCTAGGGATGCGAGTATAGTTTAATTTCTGTGCTCGTTTAGGATCAGGTGATACAGTGCAAGATGGATCACTTGGTAAACTGGATGCAAGCAAGCAAAGTTTTTAATACATCTAAATGCTTATATCTCCAGGAGAAAAGAATGTACAGGATGAGGCGGTTTATTCTGATGAAAAGGATTTGGGGTCATGATGGATAATCACCTCACCATGAACTACCATTGTGATTCAGTGGCCATTGAGCTAATGTCCTGGGATACATAAACAGAAATATCTCACGTAGGACTAGAGAGGTAATTTTACTTCTGTATTTGGCCCTTGAGCTACCATTGCCAGAATACTGTGTCCAGATGTGGTGCCCACAATTCAGGAAGGATGTTGAAAACATACATTATAGTTACAGACCCCAAAAGCTCAATCTACTTAGTTTAGGAAAGAAAAGGGAAAGGGGTGACTTAAGTAATAAATATTTAATAATGGGCCTTTCAATCTAGCAGAGAAAGATGTAACCTGATCCAATGGCTGGAAGTTAAATCTAGACAAATTCAGTACAGAAGTAAGATGCAAATTTTTTGACAGTGAAGATAATTTAACTATTGGAATAATTTATCCAGGTTCTCCATCACGATTTTTAAATCAAGATTGAATATTTTTCTAAAAGATATGCTTTAGAAATTATTTTGGGGAAATCCTATGGCCTGTGTTATACAGGAAAGCTGACTAGATGGTCACAATGGTCCCTTCTGGCCTTGGAACTCATGAATCTGTAACATTAGACATTAAATTAGACATTTAATTTGGGGTTCTGTAGCCACACTGTAAACAGAGGTGTTAATTGTCTGTAACTCTTAATTCTTGCATTTAGTGCCTAATGACAGGTGCATTAGAGATTAGTCTAGAATATTGTCATTTTAAATTAATATGGACACAAGTCTGTTAAGAACTGAAACCACAGACTCATTTCACATAGATCACTAAATAACCTTCAGGGAATAATGAGTTTAAACTATGATTGACTGGGATGGGGTTGAGCTGGTAATCTTAAATTGAAGAGCTCCTACTTTCAATAGCTTGATTCATCCTCTTCCTGTAGGCTTTTCTATAAAGCTACCTTGTCCAAACTATGACCCATGGGCCAGAATCCAGCCTTTTCAAATCTGGCCAGACAGCAACTCTGGCCCCTGTTCAGCGCCTGCCAAGTAGGTGGGAGGGGAATGGGGCCACTGAAGGGGCCTGGGGAGCTGGCAAAGTGCAGGGTTGGCAGGGCTATGGGGGGGAGGGGCGGTGAGGATGAGGCGTGAGTGGGGCCGTGTGTGTGGGGGGGGAGGGGGTGGCTGATGAGAAGCTCCAGTGGGGCCGTGGCAAAGCCCTGGGGCCTCCGGTATGGCAGCAGTGATGTGCTGGGCCCCCAGGCAAGGCTGTGGGGGGTGGGGCGGAGGGACTATTAATGGCTTTATCTCTTCTCTGACAATGCAGACTTGTCTAAAAGTGCAAATCTTAGCAGTCCAAATTCTTAAGGACATAAGTTGATGAACAACTAGGATCAGGTAGAATTTTCTCCTGTAGACTAATATTGGACAATTCAGTGCTGAATGAGGGCTCCATTCTTCTCTGAAGAACTGTACATTGGTCACAGCCAGAGACAGAATTCCAGACTGTATGGAGAATGGATCTTTTCCGATATGGTAATTCCAGTGTTACTGTGAAAATGTTCAATCTTGGGAACTCCCATGAGGTCAATCCTAGGAATGTGGTATTTGATTTACCAGTGTAATTTGGTCACTTTCCCTTGGTCTGGTGGCACAAAGGAACTGCAAACTCTGATTTCCCCCAGGATTCCTCCTGCACTATATAAGGAGTATAGCCAGGGAAAGATGGATGGGTCTGGAGGAGAGCCCTTGTGATACCCAGAATAGCTGCCTGTGGCATGGGCAGTCAAGGCAATGTTTCTCTCTCATCCTTCTCATTTCCTTTGTATGTAGCTGCAAACCAGTAATGTTGAAAGAGATTCAGAATATCACACGGTGCTTAGATTTGGACTAAGGCTGGCTGTGTCAAATTGTGGGGCTGAGTCTCGCTGAGGAGTCCTAGACACTGTCTGACTGGGGCCTAAAAGTTTTGCCTCATTTTTTTAATTTTAATTTTTATTTATTTTATTTTTATTTATAGAGTAGTGAAACTAAGAAAATGCCAAATGGCTGCCTAGGGTTTTATGACTGTAGTCTCTTATAAAACCAGCCCAGCTGGGTTTCCCCTTCAGTGACTTTCCTCCTGGCATGTAGGGGTTTTGGTAGTATCAGTAGTGAGTCAGGAAGCCTGTGTCTCCTCTTCCTCGCCACAAGCTGCCCCAGCTGGTACCCAACCACTGCACGACTTGAGGGGAGATGGTGGTTGCTGGCTGCTTCAGTGTGTTTCTGGCAAGGAGATGAGAAGGAAGAGTAAAGGGACAGGCTGGGTAGATACCAATTCCCCGTGAGCTCTTGTCCACTCCCTCCATGCTTGTTCTCCCTTGAGCGCAAGGGAAATTCCTGTCTAGATAATCTGTGTACCTGGTAACAAGCTCCTCCACCTCACTTGAGTGAGTCAGGGTACCTATAGGCTGGTACAACTGCATGCACTTTAAAATCCTCCTTAGTCAACAATTGCTCTGTCTGAACATTGTCTCTAGCACATGGGAAAGTGGACCTGAGCTCTTTTACTGTCATAACAGTGGGGGCAGCTGATGGTACAAAGTTGTGAGAAGCACTGGGTGAAGTAATGTATAGCCCAAGTGTTAGAGCTTCAGCCCATAAAATACAGGCCAAGCGAGAGCAGTTAACCAGCTGTTTTGGAAGGAGCAACGCAAAAGATAGGTCCAGTACAGCTCTCTGGACCTTTCTTAAAACAGAAAGTCATAGGCTGTCTATGGAAATAATAGAATCTGACTGCCTCAGCCTTTCTGCTGGGAACTTTTATTTTACATTGAAGAGGCTTGCGCTATTAGTTGTTTGAAGTGTAGAAAACAATAGTTACTGGCTTGGGAAGCAGGATATCTCCTTATTTACCTGTAAGAAACGTGTCACTTTTCCTCCCTGAAATCAGCATATAAATGTTTCATTACGAACAGTGAGAGCCTGTCATACATTCCCCAACTCCTACAGCCACTGCCCTCTCCCTCACTGTCCGTTTGTGCTTGATTACCTGCAATCTTGCCGATTTACTCAGCCCAAGCCATTGGGCCTGTGAATGAATTCATATGTATATACAGGAAGAGTGAGAACTCTTTTCCTGTATACCGTAAGGTGGAAAATGATTTCATGTCTTATTGCATGGGGGTACATACACAGTTAATAATACAATGGGAGAGAAAAAGATTAGACTACATGGCAGTTTCACTCAGAAAGGGATGAAATTTAGTTTTTCTGTGGCACATGACGTCAACATTTTCAAATTTAGTTGACGTGAGTGGGATACCTAGAACAGTTTTTAAGCACCTGACTAAAAGTACCCTGATTTTTTCCCTCCCGAAATTTCTGATCTACCACTGTTTTCATCACTTGTAAAATCTAGCCACTTTTCTTTTAGGTGGTGAAATAATGGATTTAGATTTAGAAGTTTAACATGAGGCCCCCATATCTGAAAATTTTGGCTTATTTTCTAAAGAAAATTGAAATAAATAAATAAGTAAGCATCTATCACTATGCCCAGGGGCTAAAATGGGGGAGAGTAAAAAGGAGTGTGGTTAGAGTTGAGTGAAATTCAAAATTTCCTTCATGCAGGAAGCTCCAACTGTTCAACATTTAATGACCTGGCCTGTCTGGCTTTAAACTCTGTGACTCCATTTAGTTTTGTCCTAAACTGAGATGAAAAGTTGACATTTTGAAATTTGTCAGAGGAAAAAAAAATTCTGAAAAATTTCCATTTGGAAGTATCTTAAATGTTTCCCTTGGACATTTTTTATTCCCTTGGACATTTTTTTATTGAGACAATATATTTTGACATTCCCAAACAAAAAAGTTTCATTTTTGTTTATTGAACTGACCCAAAACATTTAAGTTCATGTCAGTTCAATACTACACTGAATTTTCCCATGAGAGACTCACAAGAGCTGTAGTTTAGGAGCCTGATGCCCCCTATGGGATAGGGCTCCCTGGCCAGGCTAAGTCTCACACAATGCATACAGAGTCATGAGAGTCCCATGATGCACCATGCAAATTGGTCAGAAGGAAATCTGCATTGCATTATGGGAAATGTAGCTCTCCAGTGTACCCAGCCAATAAGAGAGAATGGGGGCTTATTAATATGTATTGCTCTGTCCGCACCAGAGGGCTGTAAATCCTAGTGCACAGTAACAGGCCCATCTAGACCCTTCTGGTCCACATTAAAAGTTCCCAGTGCACGTTAAAGTAGTACTGTTTAAAATAGGGTTACATTAATATGCACAAAGGAACTTTAATGCACGCCAGCAGGATCCAAACAATCCAGTTAGCGTGCAACATGCTACTGTGCACTAGGATTTACAGCCCTCTTGTGCATACTAACACACTGTGTAGACAAGCCCTTGGGCTATGAACTACCATTCCTAAAAGAAACACACTGATAGGGGAATAAATGTTTTGAACTATATAAAAAAACCCAAAATATAAGGTCCAACAGAATACTTCATTTTGGTGTCCTTGACAGAAAATAGAAAGAAACTGCATTTCCTGTCAGAAAATCATTCTGAGAAGCATACCAGTCAACTCCAGTAGTGATAGTCCTATAAATTCCATCTACTAGTCAAGCCTCATCCACTTGAAATGCCAAAATGACCCTCCAGCTTGTTAGAGACCTCTTCTTATGAAAGTTGTTCTCTAAATTCCATCCACACTCTTTTTGTGACCTTTATGCTTTTGGGGGTAACCTAAGGATAGATTTCTTGTTTGGTAACCAACAGTTTTAGTGTTTTTGAAACTGGCACACAACACAGAGGCACTCAAAAGGATGCTGAGACACCGCAGACATTCTTGTCTACTTTCTGTGCAGACGGAACACAGGTTCAAGGTATAATGTTAAATACACACCCAGAGCCAGGTTGATGGGAAGGAAATCACCAGATCAGCCAGTTCAAACAGAGTCTGCTTAAGTTTTTGGTAATCTCTAGT
The DNA here is from genome assembly GCA_007922175.1 of Pelusios castaneus. Classification (NCBI taxonomy): domain Eukaryota; kingdom Metazoa; phylum Chordata; order Testudines; family Pelomedusidae; genus Pelusios; species Pelusios castaneus. The sequence goes on from ML685919.1 coordinate 936,840, forward strand.
TCACATTAGGCTTGTTGAGAAGCTCAGCACAGGCATTAATATAGCCAGTCCTATTCTAATACTGTGAGGTGGAATTTGGGACATAGTCACTTCTGAAAATGCCCCACTTGGGATATCTATTCTTAAAGAAGATGTTGGCTGTATCATGGTTAGGGGGTGGTGAACAAAAAGTTAGTGAAAGTCTTTCAGACTGTGTGAATAACTGGGATGAAGCTTCCTTTATCTGACTGTTCTGCAGTACTGCTACTGAAAATGATTTCCATGTTTTTCTGACCCTGGTCTTCAAGTGAGAACAAAAGAGAATCTTAATTTGAAATGAAATAGCTGCAAAGAACTCCCCCTCTGCCCCTCTTGAACAATCTGATCTCTCTCCAGGAAATGTGAGCTTCAAATAGTTGCAGAAATGTGTCTCAAGGACTCTGTTACCCCAGAAGTACTTGCACTTGGTAGATAGTTATTTTATTTCAAAGATGTCCAAGAGAAGATGTCCATAGAGAAGACCAGATTTTTACACTCTTCCTCTCTCTCTTGGAGAAGAAGGTGAACGTTCCACTCTTCACAGTCTAAGTGTCAGTATAATATAACAGGAAACATGATGTTAAAGGAACATCGGATTTGCCACACTGGATTGTTAGACCATCGGTCCCTGCAGTGTGCAAGCATGCAGCCTTTAACAGTGACTAGTCCGTGATCCTTCAAAGCAAAGTGACTGAGTCCTTTGAAGTTGTACCTAACTACTCTTGCAGTACAGTATGAGGTGTTGGGGAGCAGTTTCCTTCTTGGCTTCTGAAGCTGGCAGCTTATACACCAAAATATTACTTTTATTTACTAATATTATCTTAAGTTACATAGTTACTTAGACTATTAGGGGCCTTGAAAATCATCTAGTCAAGTTTAAAATCCACACCCTTCACCTGTCAGAAAGAATTCCAGCAGCAGGTGAATTCCACATGCTGACTATATGCTGCTTTAAGAAGTCTTTCTTTGTATCAGTTTTTAATTTGTGGCCTTTCATTGACTGTGTTAAATATTTCAAATTATGGAAATATAGAATGAAGGCACCAAACAAATGTAAAATTGCCCCTATAGCAGTCTCCTGAGAAAACTCAGAAACCATGTGTCAACTTTATACATCCATAATAAACAGCTTAATTTAATCACTGACAAAACTGGAATGTTTTGCTCTTAATCCTGTAATGGTTGCAGAACTCTGGATTTCTCTATAGCTATGCACAGTCCACAGAAAAAACATGCTTAACAAATTCCTGATTATACAAGTAGCGAGGAAACATTCCTTGGACTTCATTAAGATTCCACATGCCAACAATTATAGAAGTGTCATTTAAACACAGAGCCAGTGTATCTACTTGAACAAATCTCCTACATTCAGATTATTAAATTAAGGGCATTTACCCAAAGGGAACAAAGATTAGTGTGGTAGTGAAACATCACCCTCAGTACCAGGGAAAAGCAGATATGAAAATAGTGCTATATACTGCATATTTTCAATATTTTGTGCTCAAGCTGTACAAGTAAATGAGTACATTTTCTAAATACAAGAAGTTTGCAATCGTACAATGTAGATTTTCTTAGAGATTTAACTAAAAAAAATGAAGAGGGGATATGAGGTTGCTGATGTTCTGCTTGTCCAACCAGTACAGTGTCTATTTCAAATTTAAGAAATCCAGCTAGTTGTTAAAAACTTCTTAAAGCTCTTAGAAGTTCTTGATCCTAAAGTAACCCATTTCAAAGCAGGTATGATAGGAGCAAACTAGGGAATATTGGAGTCTGTTAAAAGGAGTGCTCGTAAGTGTTTTCATGTGGGTGTGATAACTGTGCACTTGCATATTTATATATGTTTGGATTTTCCTCAAATTTAACCTTAATTCTAAATTTCCTAGATGTTTCATAGTTCCCTTTGGATAATAGCAATGTTCTTGTAAGTTTTTTTTTCTTCTTCAATTAGCATGGTCTCAATCTTAATTCCAATTTAATGCATCTTTTTCTTTGCTTTTGTTTTTTATCTGTGACTAATTAGAAATTCGAAGTCTTTAGTGATTTTTATCTGGGGATGTCAAAGTGTTTCGCAAATACTGATCAAGCCTCTGAGATAGCAGTTATATTAATTTCATAGATACGAAAAATAGAGGCACAAAGATGTTGAGACTTGTCCAAAGGGACATAATGACTGAGTTAGGAGCATAGCCAGATTAGAATCCAGGAATCTTGACCTCTAGTCACATGATCTAATTACACTTTCTTTGGTGACCTTGTGTTTCCATATGTTATGCAGCCAGCACTCTTTCAATTTCTTCTGGTTAACAAGCCGAGAGGGTGGGGAGGCTGGGTGTGCAAATATACAGTTTAGGGGGAAATTATTAAAAAGTCGTGGCAACATGCAAAAACTTTATAAATTAGTAAGATTGTTAGTAGTAGAAAAGGTTTCAAAATGATCATTGTTAGTGGGTGACTTGTATTCAATGCCCAGAGCTATTTATCTCTTCCAAGCAAAATTGGTTATTTAATTGAAATTTAGTCCTTCCCCCCTTTCTGTAACACAGGATCTAGGATGAGGAGTCTATGCCAGATTAAAGCCTTTTATTCTTTTAGTGAATTCTGAGAATCTTGTCATATATGTGGCTTCCAAACACAGCACAATCTCACAAGGTCTCTGGTTCTGTCCTCTCCACTCCATACAGATAACTTTATCACAAGACAATGTACTGTCCTCATGAGCACAGTCCCTCTATAGCTTGGATTAATGCTTTTAAGTTACAATGCACAAATTTAATGCAAGTGCTTCTGCTAATCCAGTATTTCCTATCATGTGAGGTGCTTCTCCCTCAGGGAGCATGAAGGTGTGTCTGTGCGCGTGTGAATTTGTAAATTAAGATGGTAAGCCTTTAATAATACCTGGTCTCTTCCTTGATGATGTTCTCTCCAATTATTTATACAAAATGGTAAAATGAGAAACAAAACCAGGAATTAATAAGAACTGTGTGTGACAAAGTACAGCTGTTTTATACTGCTTTCAATAGCTTTAACCCTTCTTATGCAATTATGTCTAATGGGAGCTTTTTGCCTTTTTAATTTTTGAAGGTGTGCAGATGTAGGCAATCTGCAATAATCAAAAGAAAATGCATGATTATTTCTGGGATGGTCAGAGGTGCTGGGCAGCCTCTGAAATTAATACAGGATTGGGAATCTGTCAGTGCCTTCCTGTGCACTTCTAACATGCTCCTATTCCGGTGGACATTGAAGCTTGTTGTTTGTGATAAACATTAGCACCTCCCTTTCTTCTTCCTCCTTCTAAAAGCTCCATAAAATTCATCTCATCTGACCAGCATTTCTGGCACCTGAGGCATTCATTGTTCTCTGAGACACAGAGAGAGGCTCTGATGCAGCTGTTTTTAGCAGTCCCTTTAACTAACAGCAACATTGACTCAGTGCAAAACATAGCCCAGACGGCATCTCTCTCCCCTATATCCCTCTGTCTTCTATCACCCACATCTTTCACATTGTTTAATAAGCATGGGATCCAGCCAGAGATGGCCTCTGCATTCACTGAAGCTAAACAGCTTCTCTTTAATCCAATCCAGTTTTGATTTGATTTGACTGTGACAGTAATGGGAAACAATGGCTTTCACCAGAGGAAGTAATTGGCTGTTAGTGGGTTCTGCCTATCAGTGCTGTCTAGAGAAAGATCTGTTTGGAATATTTCTGTCACAGGGTGAATAGGGTCACATCAGCTTTTACATACTATAGTCACAAGTATGTGAAGATGGACAGTGGATAAAGGTATCAGTGGTAAAACTGCATATCTGGCTGGATTAAAACCTGATCATTGAGTTGTATCCAGGTGTGTATCTGCACTCTAACAGCACTTATTTATTAGAGGTTTCTCTGTCATTGTTGTGGCAGTTTCTAGAGTGTAACTTTAGAGTTCTAGATTCCATCTGTCTTAGTTTGCTCCTTCCAACTTTTTAAAACACCTTTTTGTCATTATTGAAATTAATTAGTTTTTTCTGGTAATGTGTAGAGATCCCAAACAGAGAGTGGAACTTCATCGTGCTAGGCCTTGTAGACAGATGTGGTCTCGCAGGGTAAGGAAGAATCCCTATCCCAATGAGCAAACATTAAAGGATCATGGGCTATGTCTACACTTGTAATTTTAAGTCAACTTTAACTAAGTCGACTTAACTAAGTGAGTCTACACTTAAAATTAAACTCGACTTTGGGGGGAACTTACAAAGTCGACCTAGAGTGTCCACACTGGACACCTAGGTCGACTTCTAGGGGCTAGGGGACCTAGGGTAGGTCCACAGGGGCAAGGGGGGCACCCCTTGCCCAGTGCCAGGGGGCTCAGCCTTTGCCCAATTGTACATACGTACAATGGGGCAAAGGGGGCAGGGTGGGCAGGGCTCTGCCCTGCCCTGTGGGGGGGCATGCCAGGCTCCCCCTGTGCCCTCTCCCCTGGCAGGGAGGGCATTGGTGTAGTCCTGGGGTAGTCCTAAGTCAACTTAGGGCTACCCCACATCTACACTGGCTTAAGTCGACTCTAGGGAGTCGACTTAAGTCTTAAATCGAATTTAAAGGAGGTGTTATGAAGTCAACTTAATTTTCATTAAGTCGACTTTATTTTCCTTAAGTCGTCTTAAGCAAGCTGCTTAAGTCAACTTAAGAAAACTGTAGTGTAGACGCAGGGTAAATTAAGTTGACTTAAGCAAGCTTTCTATCACACACAGAAACGCATTTTGCTCAGATAAACCTATGAACTGAACTAGACAGAAGCAGAAAGCAAACAACTAGCCTCAGAAAATATAAGATAAACTACTGACTTCTTTTGCCACTGCAGAGCTAATTGAAACAAAAAAAGATTGCTTTTACTTGTGATATTTCAAATGCAGAGCAAAAAGTAGTACATGAAGTTAATCAAGTAAATTGCTAACGTCTCATTTTGCAATGTAAATTGCTTAAATTGTATTTACTTTTTTGGAAGCCTAGCGCTAAGGAAACTGATGACTGAATTAGGAAATCTTTCAGCATAAAAATGAAATGATATTTATTTCATATAATTACATTATTTATTAATAGAGGGTGTGCCCACTGTTTTAAAATAGAGCGCATATGTGGATGTTTGTATCTCACCTTCCACCCTACTTGATCAATTAGAAGTTAAACTATCTAAAAAAAAACCTAAGCAGGCATGTAGTAGGACCAGAGAGGATTGGATTGGCATACCCATGTCCTTGCACTTAGTGTGAGATATCTACAAGAGGTAAAGGGTGTTATGTGAAATTCACTGAGGGTTTGACACTTAACTCCGTTAGTCTACTTTGGAAGCACCAACCATAAAGGATAATGCATAAGAACATTCGGAAGCAGTCTCTTCTCTCAGGTAATGGCATTTAAACTTATCAAGATCCCAAATGTAACAGCATAGTAAGAATCCTCCCATTATATTCTGACTATGCATACACACTGTTCTTCCCTATTCTTACATCACAAGTAGACAGTGAAAGGGCTTAAACTTCCGAGAGCACTTCAAACTAGCAAGATAAGTGGAAACTGTGCATCAAGTAAATTACTGATTCAAAATATTAAACCATTAATGGAAACCTGCCAGCCTTGAAGCACTTAAAATACAATTATAAATTTTGAAATCTAGTTTCGAAATGCGGGGCCAAATTCTGAAATACAGCCTCAAAGGCCCCAATCCTGCAAGCTGCTCCATGGGATGCACCCATTAAAGGTCTCCAGACATCTGCAATCATTGGTTTTCGGGTATGGACATGATCCCACTCCTCTCTCACTGGGGTTTTTGTAATACTTCACAGCTATTGCCTTATATTGCGATATCCATGGCAAGCCAGTCTGCCTAAAACCCAGTACCTGTGCTTTGCTTTCTTTCTCTGAGGACTGAGAACAGTGTGGTGTCCGAAGTCACAAGTCACCATACAGCTCTTTTTAAGCCAAGCACCTTTATTCTTAAGGTAAAAGCAATGCAGAGAAAAACATAATAAAAACAACAAATAGATTTAAGCACACCCTAAACACGCCAGGAGTCACTAGCAGGCCAAAGTCTTTCCAACCCTTCTTCAAGAGTTGGGAGTCCCCTGGGACAGAAGGTCCTGTCTGTTTGCTGAATCAGAAGAACCATGTGTTAGTTCAAGGTCACTCTTTTGTCCCAAAAGCCCGTGCTTTGTCTGGTAGTCTCTGGAAAACCCGTCATGAACCAATACACAAACCACTCTAGAGGGCAGTACCTCTCTAGATTTATTTAGTTTCAGTGACTCACTTTATTAACCCACCACTGTTTTAATTTCCTGCAGGAGTTGTGGTACCCCTCCAACTTGGAGTAAAATGTGATCATACATAAACCATTCATAAATTGATTACAGTGCATTGGAATTATGTTGGTCACACTTAGTTTCTCTATTTCTCTTCCTTCACTCTCTCCCGCTATGGATATTTTCAGTAATAGTGGCCTATTTATCAAAAGCATTCATTTGTTCCTCCTACTAATATACCTAGTTGAAGGTCCTACTTATCTATTTATGATGATGTAATTGTACATTGGGACAAATTCTGCCACCATTTACAGACCTTAAGTAATAGCTTATTCTGTGAGTAGTCCCACTGAGATCAATGTCTAGGTGTGGCAGAATTGGAATCATAGTAACTGGAAGAATCTTTCCAGTCAGAGGTCTAGTCATGGGGCCTATCCAGTTTTTACCCATATATTTTTATGTTTTCAATCCATAGGCCTTAATTTAAATAATGTATTCAGTATTTTATTCCAGATTTAGTATCCCCACCTTTGGGAGGTGTGGGGCTGGGAGACAGGGGCAGGGGTGAAGGAATTTAGGAAGTTTTTGTAGAGCTTTTTTTTTTTTTTTTTTTTTCTGTGTGATACTAGATCTCTGAAAAATTCTAGTGTACTTTAGAATTGGTAATGAACAAAGTTTCTCTCATCTTCTCCTGACTATTTCAGACAAATAAAAACACCATTGTTTAAGCAGGTCTTGTAATAAAACTACACCCTAGAAGAGGAATATTTCAGTATCACCTAACTCTGAATCTCTGTAACTTTAGCTGTAGTTGAGAGTTGATTTTTTTGTCATTCATTTTAATGACAAAATGTGCTTTTAGCAAAGTAAGAAGAACTAAGTGCCTCCACTCTGAAAATCAATAGTAAATTTCAAATCCCATCAGCAAGCATGCAAGAGGCTGTTGTTGCTCCAATCTCTTTTATTTTCACCTTTAATGAGGTAGAAGGTCATTTAATTGTTTTAGTGTGCCATGGCGTTTTCCTGAGAATTGACCTAGTCTTCTGGGCCATGTGTTTAAAGGGTGAGGAAGAAGCGAATGTTTGGTCTAGATCCCCACTTATGAACCTTGATTCCCTTGTTGGTAATTTCAAAGGTCCCTGTGCCAATTCTTTGCTGACTGAACTGGGTTGCTATTGTGACACCACGATAATGACCAAGAGATTATTTCCTTTGATACTCGGGTTTTATTTCTGCTTTTCCTAGCATCTGTTACCACAGAGACCAGTCTAAAATGAGTTCTTCATGGCTTTATGAAGTCCACTGGCCTATTCAGTTCTTGTATATAGTTGTTAGGCATTTTCCATGCAGCTAGAAGTCCATAGCTTTGACTGCAGAACTCCTTATAAGAGAGGACACCTTGGTCTCTGATTTTTTGACCAAAGATCTTGAATGAGTAACTTCCTATGTTTTCTCCCTTTCTTAGAGTTCAAAGACTTTTAATATGTCTAAGATGGTCTGTATGTAGTCATAGACTCAAGCCACCTTGTCAGTAGTGAACCATTATTCATTGACTATAAAGAAACAAAATCAGAAATGCCACCCATCTAATGGAGTCATCCTTGTTCTGCTTCAGGTCGCTGGTCAAAGGATCACTAAGTAGAAGCAGCAAATTATTCCCTGTTTCTGAATAATATTTGTAGTATTTGCTCTGAGAAACCCCATATTCACACAACTACAGGTGTTCTTGTTAGGGAAAAAATAGCTAAAAAATTAATGGGAGCTCCTGATGCTCAGCTTTTTTGAATATCAAGACACTTGCATTTCAGTATCTACCTATGGGATAAGGAGCTATAGGCAGTGTGGGGATAAATTTGAAAAGTGCATGAGAATATGTATACAGAGCAATTAAACACCTGCGGTGCTATAAAGCGGCCTGGGCTGGAGCCTATGCTCAGGGATCCTATGATAGCAATTTTTAGCCCTGATACCCAAGCCCTGCAAGCCCAAGTCATCTGACCCAAGCCAGCCGCAGGTGTTTAATTGCTGAGTAGATATACCCTAACTGATTTAGGAGCAAATTACGTAGGCAATTTTGAAAATTTTATACCGTTTTGAAGATCTCTCTGTGTGAGAAACAGAGACAGAGAGTGTAATATATAATTTACAGAAGCAACATGTGGCTTGACTATTACGTTAAAAATAAACAGACTACCTGGCTATGTGAAGTTTGCCAGTGGTTGTTTATTGCATAGCTAACAGCACTGAAAAATAATAACTCAGTGCGTTCACAAGCACTCAAATACTGTGGAAGCCATATAAGTACTTAGATGACAGAACACAGATTTGATAGTTACAGCAGAATAAGACGCTTGTCTTCAAGTCTCTTCTGAAAGTTAATGTGAGCAGTCTACTGAATCATGTTTTAAAAAAACAAATGTATAAAAAGCAATTACAGGATGTGAAATTTTTATTATTTCACACGTCCTGCTCCTATATCTTTAAACAACTGCATCTTTCACATCAGTTCTAGACGTTAGACACTTTAGTGTGCATGGGGCCAGTACATTGGGGGAATTGGGTGCTAGACATCACCAGATGAGCTTAAGACAACTATGTTTCCAGTTCTGTAAACATGTAAGGAAAATATTTGTAATGATGTCCATATTTCTTGGTCTGAAATCTAGCTGAGAAAGAAGTTCTAATTCTCTATAATATTTCTGCTTATGAAAGATACCTGTATGTCTGCTTTAATAGAGTATCTGAGAACCTTAGTGTTCAATGTATTTATATTTACAACACCCCTGTGAAGTAGGGAAAAGCTATTTTCCTCCTTTTACATATGGGAAAGAGAGGCACAGAGAGACTAAATTACTTGTCCACCATCAAACAGAGCTGGTCAAACAGGGAATTGAATGGGGTCATCTGAGTCCCAGACTAGTACTGTATCTGTGGAGCCATCCGTCCTATCTTTGGTTTGTTTGTTAGATATCAGTAGAATAAGAACAGTGTTGACATGCAGGGCTTTTTGTTTATTTGGCCCTTGGAAAATGAAGTGTTCTCATTAGCAGCATAAAACTGCACAGAATAATGGAAATCATGCTTTGAGGTTCTGTGTACATATGTATGGACATATTACACACACACATTATGTTAAACAATGTTAAATTTAGCACTCAAAGCTTAGAAATGGCAGAATTCAGGTTGTCTCTACAACTGTAATTTGGCCCTTTTGGGTGTTTATAAGGCAGTCTTTAATTCATGATCACACATTTTTTCCACAGGAATCCTGCCTCATTCAATTCACAGGATGAACTTGTTCACTCAGTGAGCATCTGTTCAATATTTTGTTTTACCCCTATTGTTCAATGTGTGGCCCTAAGCCTTGTTTACTAAACATTGTTCAAAACCTGCTGTAAAGACAGGCAGTCTTAAATCTGGCATTTTCTAACTTTTGGGTGCTTGATTTTGCTACCTTTATAGTGTTCTTTTTATGTAATGTTTGTGTGCATAATTTCCTAGGGCTTTTTAAAAGCAAACTGAAAAATAGAAATGCATTCACATGGCATCATATTAACATTGACATGAGTCATCAACGAGGTTGGAATTTTTAGATCCACTGCCCAAACCTCTGCCATTTGAGCTAATGGAGTAATTGACAGCAAGAGCTGGTTGTCATGCTTGATGTAGACCAGTACTAGAGTATGATGCAAAACACCCTTTGCAAGCAGATTTTACAAGTATTCTTGACAACAGAGGAATGGTAAGATTCAAGAATTGGGAGTTCAGTTTCAGGCTCTGGAGGGGAGTTTGGGTGAGTGTGTGCTTTAACTCTGACTCTTCCACCTGACTGCTTCCAATCTTGAACATTTCTGCCCATCTTCTTCAACCGGTCCAAATTTTGTCTGTTCCCCTCTCCTATCTCCTCATTCCAATCCATTTTTCTCACCTATCCATTTCCTGCC
>ML685919.1:956823-987401 GCA_007922175.1 Pelusios castaneus
GGTGTGAGAGCTGCAGGAGGCGCCACATTCACCAGAGGCCGCCTGGCTGCGTGGACCGGCCGAGCCAACGTGGGCAGCCGGGGTGTAACGGGGAAGGTGCGTGTCCGGGTCCCTTGGCGTCTCCAAGCTCATTGCTCTCGCCTCCCTGGGGGCAGCCTGGAGTCTGCAATGCCAGGAGTGCAGAAAGCCCCCCCACGAGGGGTCCATTGGGACGGGGAGTCCCCAGGGCCCGGTGAAAGCGTGCTACTCACTGGCTCTCCGCAGTGGCTGCACAGAGCAGCTCCCACATGGTCTGACCTGGAGCCAGGACAGAGAATGCCCGACAGCGCTGTCGAGCCAAGAGAAGGCAGCTTGATTGCTCTTATGGCTCCAGCCACCGCCTAGGACCTGCCTTCCTCCCTCCCCGCCCCCTCCATCCAGCTGGGTCCTCTGTACCAGGGACGGATCCTGCAGCTGGAATGGAGGGGCTGATTCTTCGGCCGCTGCCCACGTGGGGATCCAGTCCATCTATATAAGTAAACCACAGTTGTATATATGCACGGTGGGACATGGACGCAGCTCCTGCGCGCGTATATAACTGACACAGTTGTGCGCGCGCAGCAGCTGAATCCACATGCATAAGCCTGTGGATTAGATAGCTCGCGCGCACGGCTGCCCGCCCTCCCTCCCTCCCACCCAGCGGTGATTACCATTCTTCAATTTGCAATTCTTTAGAGAATCGGGGGTTTACTGGTTGTTTCAGATTCCAGCTCAGGGACCCTGTGTCCAGCAACTATGCTCAGACACTGTCACTATTTTCCTAGACTCCTTCTTACTTCCCGTCTCTGCCTTCTGCTTCCCACCGGGTTTACCCACTCAAACTTCCTCCTCCCAGGGAATAACTGTAGACTACCTCCCCTCTTTTGCACCTTGCCAAACTCGGTAGCCTCAAGCTTTCTAGGGAGTGACTGCAGACTACTTCTTCTGTGGCCTCCTTCTATTCTCAGCTTTATCCCTTTATATAGGCCCCATCTGATCCTTCCCAGCTGAATTTCATCTTTGGTTAGGCTTTACTGAGCCCTGGTGCTCCTCCAGGTGCTGCCTATAAGATTAATTGACCTAATTCGATCCAGTCTGCCATGTTTGGAGTGTACATCCAATCACAGTGGTAATTTAATTAAAGGTAGTATCATAATGTAGATTAGCAAGGGAGCAGAGTTGATGGCACAGGCAACCTTCACTGCTTCCTCCCCAGATCTTGGAGGGCTTTACTTTGCAATCTTACCATTCCTTAAGTGTATTATTTGTGTGTACTTTGCACTTATAATGACAGGTTATATTATGCCATTATATTATTTAAGCCTGCTTTTCACACTATAGAATCATAAAAACTGGAAGGAACCATGAGAGGTTGAGTCCAGTTCCCTGCACTCATGGCAGGACCAAGTACCCCCTTAAGCCATCCCTGGCAAGTGTTTGTCTAACCTGCTCTTAAAAACTTCCAATGATGGAGATTTCACAGCCTGCCTAGGCAACGTATTCCAGTGGTTAATCACCCTGACAGTTAGGAATTTTTTTCCTAATGTCCAACCTTGCCATAATTTAAGCCCATTGCTTCTTGTCCTATCATTGGTGGTTAGGGAGAACAATTTTTCTCCCTCCTCCTCGTAACAGCCTTTTAGGTACTTGAAAACTGTTATCATGTCCCCTCTCGGTCTCCTCTTTTCCAGACTAAACAAATCCAGCTCTTTCAATCTTCCCTCATAAGTCAAGTGTTCCAGACCTTTAATCATTTGTGGTGTTCTTCTCTGGACTTTTTCCAATTTGTCCACATCTTTCCTGAAATGAGGCGCCAACAACTGGACACACTACTCCAGTTATGGCCTAATCAGGGCAGAGTAGAGCAGAAGAATTACTTCTCGTGTCTGTTTTACAGTACTCCCGTTAATACATCCCAGAATGGTGTTTGCTTCTTTTGCAACAGTGTTACACCGTTGACTCATATTTAGCTTGTGATCCACTATGACACCCAGATCCCTTTCCACAGTACTCCTTTCTAGGCTGTCAGTGCCCATTTTGTATGTGTGCAATGGATTGTTCTTTCCTAAGTGGAGTACTTTGCACTATGGCAGCTTATCTAAGAGAATATACCATAGCCATTTCTGCTTTCTAACTACAGTCACGTAGAGCATCTAACAAATCAGTTTTAAGATATATTTTGAACTGAGCCCAGTTTTTTAACTGATGTTCTGATTAATGGAATCTAAGCTTAACTATTGGATTCTTTTTGAAGCCCATATTGGAGTCTTTAAAATCTATGTATTTCACATATCTAACTTTGTGTTGGTTCTAATTTTGAAGATATACAGGCCCTCAGAGTACACAATCTCTTTGTGAGACTTATTAATTTCTGCCCTGTTTATACAGCTTGATCTGTTGTTGGTGGGTTTTGGGTTTTTTTAATTAATTTTGGTGGTTCTGGTTAACTCTGAAATTAAATTAAATTAATAAACCCTTTTCCCCAAGACTGTGTATATTGACAAATGATAGACTACCCTGTTAGATGGAACAAGCTGCATTTGGCTTCAACATAATGTTTCAAGGTGATAAAGAATTAGGCCTTTGGAAACAGGTAACATGGAGTTCCTATTTCAAATCATACAATATCTAAATGGATGGTCTTAGGTATTAGAAAAGCTTATTGGGTTCATAATGAATCATTCCTCCCTTTCGTCATGTCATCTTAATAAAAGAAATAACATTCCTGTGAACTCCATTCCCTAAAGTCCTATAATATAACATCTGTGAGGGCATGTAACGACAGTCGTTTAAAATGGAATTCATGATATAGAGTTTCTTCGGCAGGGTCAGAATCTTTAGTGGTTGTCAAAACAGTTTCTCCTGCTCCCTAGATTGTATGGCACCTTACGTCAGGTAACCTTCGCCCTAAAAACATATCCTTTGCAAATCTGCCCACAAATTCTGCATGAGAAATCGAAGGTGAGGGAAAATGGAAGAGCCCTGTTTCCATCTAGAGCTTATGTATCCCAGCACACCGCACCCTGCTCTCCCTTCGTCTGAAATAGGTTTCAGGATGTCTCATTTGCCAAACTCCTGTCAAGCAGGTCATCCGTTCTGAGCCATTATGACCTTGTCATGGCTTGCATCAGGATTACGCAATGTTCTGTCCTGCTTAAGGCACCACAGCCTCACTTGTGTGAAAGAGCTGCTCTTGTGAAAGAAAACCAGGATGCTTCCATGGTAAAGAAACTTCAATTTAATGGAACTGCATCAGGAGTTTTAATGCCTTAGTATTTTTATTAGACTGTATCATGAAGTAAGTGCATTACTGTGGATCAATGGTTCTCAGTTACATTTGTATTTATAAGAGTTATCAACAAGTCAGTGTGCTGAAAGCTCTGTTGGTCAGGATCAGCAAGTCAATGCATTAGTAGTTCATCCAAATGCCTAGACCCTAGAATCCAGAAAGACTACTGAAGTATTCTTGTGCATCGTTAATCTGAGTATTAGCCTTAGACTTTGGTTAGAAGCTGAGGTTCTGTACTTTGATGGCTATTGATTATCAGACAAGAAGGGTATCTTCTGTGTTATGTATTTAGTAGTGAAAGATGGCAATGAAGGGTTTTTTTAAAAAAACCTGTTTCTAACTTAATGTATTAAGGAGAAGATCTTTTCTGAGGAGGTTAGATTTTGAGTTCAAATAGCAGCTATAAAATTCTTCTCAGATGTTAATGACAGATACATGACATGGTATCAGCTGGAATGTAGATAATACAAGGAGGAAGGGTTGCAGATGCGGAGGAGTCAGTGTAGATGTAACTAAACCCTGACTTTTGGCTCTTTTCTCTGGGCCCCCTCTCTGGCTTTTTTGGATGTCCCTGCATGTGTGGAGTTGCTGTAAGCTGGACAGGATTCCTGTTAAGCTATTCAGACCTCTCTCCCTAATTGCTCAGAGTTCTATTACTTGGATTCTCTTTGCTCTTCTAGGCTTTCCATTGCCTTACCAAACCCATTCCAAGAGCCTTCCCAAGGTTACTGTGACAAGGACTAATTGAAATTTTTCAAATTTCAAAACAAAATTTCATCAAAATTTCAACAGAGCAAAATCCACTCGTTCTTGCTGTTTTTTTCCTGTTTCGTAGCCAGCTCCATATCTAACATATTTCTGTCCAAAAGCATCCACATAGTTGTAGGTTAAAGTTTTATTTTGTTGTCTTGAATGTGGCAGCAAAATTTCACCTCAGACCCAGTTCAGGAAATCACATAAACATATGCTTCAGTCTTGTTAAAGTCATGGGATTTGTATGTTTAAATTTAAGCATTTTGAAGTGCTTTGCAGTATTGGAGATCTAATCCTCTTTCTTCCTACCTAGCTCAGCTCTAGTTTATTTTTACTTCCATATTTCTTTCCAAATACCCAGAGAAAATGGGATATGTTACTTAACTTATAATTTATCCATATTCCAGTACAATAAACAGATGCATAGTCCTGAATTTCTCACTGATACAGGTGAGATGAAATGTGTAGGGTTATAGATGTCACCAACTACCCCCCACTGGAACACATGTGGGGTGTCATCAAACAGTTACAACCCATACTTGATGAAGACCCCATCCTGAAAGAAATCTTTCCTGAACCCCCTCTTCTGGCCTTCCAGCTTTCCCCAACCTCCCCAACCTCATCATCAGAAGCAAGCTCCCCACAGACCAGGACACCCCAACTCAAAGCAGCACCAGACCCTGCCAGAATGACAGGTGCAAAACCTCCAGATGTATCTCCACTGCTACAATGATCAGCACCCCGCACAACCCATTTTTCATGATCCATGGGTCCTACCCATGCCTGTCACATGTAGTATGCCTCAGCCAGTGTATTAAATACCCCAATAATAACTATGTGGGTGAATCCAGATAATCAGTATGCTCTTGAATGAACTTACACTGGAAAATTAGACAAAAAACTTGCAGGTGAACGTTTTTCACCTATATCTGACCTCTCCGTCATCATCCTTAAAGGAAACCTGCACAATGTTTTGAAAAGATGAGCCTGGGAACATATAAATTCAGATTTTTGCTACAAACTAAAAATTGTGGTCTTAATAAATACATTGGATTTATGGCTTATTGCAACAATCTGTAACCGATTAAGCTTACTTTTTGACCCATGATGACTGGGTGTTAACAGGCCACTTTACCTTGAATGATCCCTTAGAAAAGTGTTTCTGAATAACCAGTCCATGGCAGCCTGCTTGCCAGTCCATGAGATTTTCCTGATTTAGTTTAGGAAGGCAGCAAGCCAGTCCCTAACATCAAAAAGATTGAAAAACCCTGCCTTAGAATATGCATTAACCACTTAAGCTAAACTGTCTGTTTGCTCTTTATTTATCTGTGATGCTCTGAGACCCGAGGAAGATCTCAGAGTAGCTCAAAAGCTTCTCTCTCTCACCAGCAGAATTTGGTCCAGTAAAAGATATTACCTCAACCACCTTGTCTCTAGGGTTTGTAGAGGAAGATAGCAAGAAAATCAAACAATACATGTCTTGTGATGTCAGAGTTAGTACCAATAACTCCATTACCCGATCTGATCCCTCCAACTACAGATTAACTTTATGGACTATCAAATGAGTCATGTATGAGTCATCAAGGTTCACTAGCATAAGGCTATATAAAATGCTAGTGCTTCTCTGGGTTAATCTGTCATTTTCCATTTTCAAACAACTAGCCCATTCAGATATAGCATAATGTCTTTCTGGGAAACAGAGACCTGATTTGACTATCAACCTGCAGACTCCAAGTGCTTTCATCTTTGTGAGCAATTTCTGCACTTATTATCCATCAGGCTGAGCGGCAGTGGTGGTGGCAGCGTCCACATCACTCAATGTCTTTCTTTTCTCCCAAGTCCCTTTTACTACGCCTTATCATTTTGAGAGGGTTCCAGGACAATGGGAAAAAACGATGCTCTTACTGGTTTAACCCTATCCAAAGGGAAGATGATCCATGCTGTTTGTATCTCTGTCAGCATGTCCCCTGTCTGTATGTTCCAAAGTCCAGACTGAAGAGAGAAAAACACATTGGCTATGTCTACACTTACTAAAGTTAGTTCGAATTAAAAGTAGAATCACAGGATTGGAGGGCATCTGTGTGCCACTCGAATCCTTCATCAGATTAAGTTCCTAAAATTACGGGAGGAGGGAGAAATGAAGGGATTTCCATTTACAAGGGGGAGGAAGACCCATGTTAAAAGTCTAGGGAAGAGCCCCATGACAAAAAATAAACAATCCTGAATCAAACCAAACTTGTGCAATCTCAGTGTTGCCTTGCACAGCTAATGTGGTTTAGAAATAGAAAGTGCAGTATCTCTTATGGATGACAGAGGCTCTGCAGGCACAAATTTAGTGAGACACTTGATACTTAAACTCTTTAGCTCTCTACTTTATCTTTGAGATCCCATGCACCTATGGTTTTTTGTCCTTGGCTAGTTTTTGCTGAGGAGGAATTTGTGTCCTTCAGCAGATGAGCCAGCATTTCCAGGAAAGCTGTTGATTCCCATGCTCTGCTGGATGATTAGCATGGTCTACTTGTGATGCTGTGGAAATGTCAGCTTTGCAAAGTGCATTCTCTGGAGAGTGCTCAGTTGACAGAGATCCTGCTGCCAGTCACACAGTCACAAGGGAAATTGTGACAGACAAATTCCTTTATAAGAGTGAAATTCAAAATATTTGGCAGCTCTACAAAGAATGCATGAGAACAAAAAACATTAGGCCTTTCTTTTAAAAATAATTTTAATTTTTACAGGTTCTTTCTTGGCTGGCCTCTCACTACACAGCTGGCCTCTCTGAGAGCTTTGTCCTTCATGTTCTTGGTCTTGTGTTGGGTATAATAAATGTACCAGCCATTGAACTGATTAACCTGATGAAGAAAAATTCTTGGGCATGTGTACATAAACATGAACACTCATGAATGCCCAGGAAAGCTTACACAAGTTTGATAAAAGCCAGGGGATTTTGTGAGAGCAAACTAAAGTTAGTCCTTGCTAATAGACCAAAGAAAGCCATGCCACTCCAGTCAACAGGTAATGATTCAGATCCACAGTCAGCTGTGGAACAGCAGGCTATAAAAGAGTGTAATCCCGTGGGACCTGTGTGGTCACCCGTGGTTGGCATGCATGATCTGAACCATAGAAAATTATGTTGATCTTTAATTTACTTCCTCCCACATTTTAAATTTTAAATCTTGACGCAGTGGATCTTCAGAACATTTTCTAAGACCTTTTATAATCCCATCCCACACAGCGTAAATTGCTTCTACTCTACACAGTGGTAAAGTCTTGTGTATTGTTCCAATGTTTCTGTCTCAGCACATTCTTTTCTCCATATTGTCAGTCTGCAATCGACAGACCTTTAGAAGACAAGTAAGCGGAGACATTGTTACAAAGAGTTTACTAAATTTGAAGCACAACTTCAGATTTGCTCTTCATGCCTCAATCTGTGCACTAAAGAAAAAGGATATTTTCACAGAAATATTAAGTCATTTTATCCTTGAAGAAGCATGGAGAAGTCATTTTGATCAGGCACTACAGGTTGAATACATTCTCTTATAGACTATGGATTGGCCTTAATTCAAATTAGATGATTTAAAAAAAAATGTTTCTTCTGGGTTGAATGCAAAAAACAAACAAAACAAAATATGGTGTTTAAAGTTTCTACGTATTATGATTATAGAATGTACATGTACATTATGATTATAGAATTTTTCCAGGTTTTGTCTGTCTACATCTATCAAAAATGGTTGAAATAATAGGAAAGAGGTTTGGATGACACATCAAAAAGAATGTTTTTAAAATGAAACATTTTCAGATGTAATTATGAGGGGTTTTGCTCCCCAACTTCTCCCTCCCCAAAAAACTTTGCACCAGGAGTGGCCAGGCTTGTGGCTGGGAGTGGGAACTGGTCAGGAGGCGGATGGTTGCAACCTGGGAGCAGAAACCAGGTGGGAGGGGGCTGCTTCTGTCAGAGTCCCGAGTGTGTCCCCCACCCTCAAATTAATCAGTCAAACTCTGCCTATGTTACTGACTCATATTCAATTTGTGATCCACTATAACTCCCAGAGTTTTTTCAACAGTATCATTTCCTAGACAGTTATTCTCCATTTTATAGTTGTGATTTGATTTTTACCCTCCTAAGTGAAGTATTTGGCACTGATTCTTATTGTATTTGTATTGTGTTGAATTCAAACCAATTCTCCGCATTGTCATGGTCCTTTTGTAATTCAAATCCTATCCTCCAAAGTCCTTGCAACCTTTTCCAGCTTCCTGTCATCTGCAAATTTTATATGCCTAAGTTCCATTATATCCAATATTGAAAATATTGAATAGAATCAGACCCAGGATGGATCACCAGGATCCTGCTAGATACACCCTCCCTGTTTGACATGGAATCATTGTTAACAATTCTTTCAAGCATTTATACACTCATCTTATAGTATATAAATCTAGACTTACAATATATGTATAGTATATAGTACTTATAGTATATAAATGTAGTTTGTTTGCGAGAATGTCAAGTGAGACTGTGGCAAAGACCTTATTAAAATCACGATGCTTCTCTCCCAGCCACTTGCCCATAATCTGTCAGAGAAGGAAATTAGGTAGGTTTGGCATGATTTGTTCTTGACAAATTCATGTTGGCTATTGCATATTCTCAAACCTAAGTCTTAGACAGTGATTCTTTAATAATTTGTTCCAGTATTTTTGTCGGTATTGAAGTTAGGTTGTCTTGTCTATAATTCGTGGAGTCCTCTTTGTTTAAGATATAAGTACTTTGTTTGCCCTTCTGAAATTCTCTGGAAGCTTCCCCTTCATCGTCCATGAGTTCTCTAAAATAACTGCTAATGGTTCCAAGATTGCTTCAGGTAGTTATTTAGTACTCTAGGATGAAAGTCATCAGATGTTGCTGACTTGAATACATCTAATTTATCTATATTTTCTTTAACTTGCTCTTTCCCTATCTTGGCTTGCAATTCTTTCCCCTTGTTGTTAATATTAATCATATTGAGTATTTGGTCACTATTAAGCTTTTTAGTGAAGAATAAAATAGACACTGAACAGCTCAGCCTTCTTGGTGTTATCATTCAGCAGCTCTCCCCACAAAGTAGAGGACCTTTTTAGCCCATTCGGAGATACTGAGAGGAGATCAGAAAAATCTTTGAGGTAGGTACTGTCTGACTTAACAAAGTGGCACTCTGGTTTATTACAGGAGCTCTTGCATGTTTCTGCAGTGCATTTTAAGTATGTATTTCCTGTACACATATATAACTCTTTGCATATAACACCCACAGATATCATGCAACAGTTTTCAGGACCAGCATGTCATTCGTTTACATAAAATACCTACACAATATATATTATGATAACCGTGCGTTGGGGGTAATGAGTGTGTCAGGTCTGAAATGTGTTATGTTATGGTGGGCTGTCAGCCACTTGGACATTGAGGGGTACTCAGCATCACAACTTCCCATTATGAAATTCTGTTTTTTCAGCTGCTTATAACTTTGCAAAACTACAGTGATTTGGTTCTGAAGTTTTCAATGTTGGTTGTCTGCCTTAACAGATTTTTTTTTTTTTTTAAATATCAGCTGTGTAGTTCAGCCTTTTCTGAGAATGAGGTTAGGGGAAAATGCTTTATTTTGCCTATTTAAAAAGTGCACTAGGTTAAATGTACATTGAAAAGCCCTGGTGTCACACCCATGCTTTGAAGCAAGGACTTGGAATTTACCAAAGGATGTGCCTTTTGTTGTTCCTGTGGGAATATGTCTGAATCTGAGATATTGTAAGCCTCCGAAAAATCTTATTTCACACACATTCAGTAGAGACTTGTTAGAGTTAGGCAGCTAAATTCCCTGAAGATTCTGTCCATACTGGGCATGCTCCATCACATGGCTGCAGGGGCTGAACAAGACTTTCTCTGCCATTATTCCTTCTAGTTGCTGTGGACCACTGTGATGCCAGAGCCCATAGCTAAGAGAAGGGAGACTCCCTCCTGGACAATCAGGCAGCAAGCAGGAAAAGGAGGTGGCAGTCACAGTGCAATGAAGATACATGAGAAGTGGGGTGGAAAGGGAGGAACAGGGAAAGGGGGAATTGCAGAAAGTCCTAGGGGGCAGCAGAGAAAAGACTAGGGTGGGTTTGATTAGAGTGGGGGCAGGACCATGGGGGAGTAAATAGGAGCAGAGAAGATCCACCATGGGGGGAAGGAAGTTAGATAGGAGCAGACAGACTGTAGGATGAAAGAAACCAGAGTGAAGGTGGTAGATAGGGGCAAAGGGACAGTGATGGCTATGGGGACAGGGGAAAAGAGTCTATAAACCCTAGGACACAGAATCTTGAACTGAATCTCAGAATCCTGAGTCTCGACATTCCTCTGCTTTTAAAAAATAAACGTGAAGCCCATTGGTAGCATATGTCTCATTCCCTATCTAGTGACTGAGGATAGAGTGTATAGAGGATAATTGCTTACTCCTGCTATCATTTACTTCATTAGCTCAAATTGCAGACACTGTGCTGTGGATCTAAAGGTCTGAACCCAGCTGATGACCCAAGTTGGAGGTCAGTGTGATTCCATATGGTGGCATTTCTGGGTTTTTTTGTTTTGTTTTTTAATAATTGAGGAAATTATATTAATACTTTTTTAAAAACCCCAATATTAAATAATTTTAAGGTTACAAAGTCAATGACTCAATAGTTAGGAAATTTCAGAATTAAGGTTACCTGTGCAACTTTTATTTGGCCTGTTTATACAAAGGCATCATGATGCAGTCTTTTGTGATTGTTTATTGATGTTCATAAACGAACAAAAAATTAAAAAAGGTATACAACTTTCAGCTTGTATATGTTACCAAATACCACACATTTCAGTGTATAGCCAATATTATTACAGAACTGTGCAGCTTAAAACTTGCCAACAAGGTGCAAGACCAGACTATATAAAATCAGACAGTAGCATACAAACACATGTCAGATAGTCGCATGCTGTTTTTTTCCACAGAACCTCTTTCTCATTGAACACGTAGCTTGGGTGGTGCTCTAGGAATCAATTAGGGTTGTATAGTTAATAAAGCTTTTGTCTATAGGACCACTGTCTCATTTGCTAAACAAGTAGGAAGGCATGTAGTAATTAGGAAGGAGATTGCTGGGAGAGAAAGGATGGTCTCCTGGTTAAGGAAGTTGATTCTATTCCTGCCTCTGCCACCACAGTGTTCCTGTGTGATGGCAGACAAGTCGCTCAGAGAAAAATGTTCAGTGGATCATTAACTGCCTGTGCTTCATTTTCTGGGTGCCCAACTGGAGAGACCAGGGGCCAGATGGGCTTACTGCTACCGCCTCTGAAGAGCCTGCCTCTTCACATGACCCATGGGATAAATTCATGAAGCCAACAACTACTATGGTGGGAACACCACACAAATGCCCAGGAGGAAAGTAACGTTGCATTCAGGGTAGGGTTCAGATGGTATGCATTAAATAAAGCCATGCAGTGAATGTGGAGGGTAACAAGAAATACTGAACATGTTCATTAAATGAGTCAGGAGTCCTGTGGAAAACATAGTACATGTCCATATATCATAATGTTTATGTATTAGGGGGCAAATTAAGGTTACCCAGGCAAGCTTGATTCTAGCATCTCCTAACTTTTCTACCATAGCGTTTATTTAACTTAGGGATTTCTTTTTAATGTAATTGGAATATATATCATTTCACTGCACTGGTTAAGTACTTGAGAGGAAACAAAGACAATTGAGTAATTAACGCCTGAGGCAAGCAAGGTGCAGTTGAAAGGTGGTGATATTTCTCAATAAGTGTAACAAATTATTAAGGGAGATTACTGTACATATTACCATTCAACATCAGTGCTGATGCCTCATGAAATTAATAACATTATTTATATCAATAAGATTAGCAGCAGATAGTTTTGGTATTATTAATAGTTATAATTAGCAACACTAAATTGGTTTCACTGTTGTGGTATCTTCCATTTAAGCATGTCTTAAAGCAATCAATGTTCTCAAGCAAAGGGCAGGTGTTGATTCAGGGAAACAGCTGCATCCAAATATATTAATTTGACCAGGCATATTTCATTTTGCAAGTAGGACATTTTCCATGACTTGTTCTTATTTTATTTTCATTAGGATAGTGTTTTGGGACAATGCTGCACAGCCCAAGTTTTTCAGGATGACTGCGATTTCAGTGATTTTTACATCCTGCACATGTGGCTTGTAGGGCTAATGCAGCAACTTGAAAATTGTTTGGGGCCACTGAATCACTGGGTAATATAAACACAGCACCAGCGTATTGAGATGCAAAATATTCCAATGACTGTAGAGTGGGATGGATGGCAAAAAGCAGCAGCAAAATACTGGGTGAAGACTTGAAAGTAGGATGGAAAGGGAAGACATATTAAGTATATGGTATTCCTTTAGGCCCCAATTCAGACTAGATCTTTCTTGTTCTGCAAAACACTTAAGCATGTATTTAACTTTTAAGTACTTGCTTAAGTACTGTTGAGGACCTTCTTAAAATTGAACATACACTTGAATGCTTTGCTCAAGAGTGATAGACTGCAAGCCTGTGCTTAAATGTTTTGAGGAATTGGGGTTTTAATGCCCTCTGGTATATGTTATGTGAAGCTAAAAAGCACAGGATCAGAGGAGGTTGCAGTTTATATCATACGGCTGCATTCAGTGCCTTGCATGTTGACAAGTTCCAAAGGGGTAGCCATGTTTTGCTGAACTAGACTAACACAGCTACCCCCTTTGGAACTTGCTGTTCATAGTAGTTTACAAGTAAAACAATAGATGTCTTCAGATGTTCAGACATGCAAGGCTTTCAAAATGGCTGACGCAACACACATGAATTTATTCAAGAGAAATCTCCATGTAAGATTCATTTAATATATATAACAGAGTGTAGGGTAACTTCTTGAAGTAGGGCTGTGTAAAATGTTTTTTGCATGACAGAAGAATTAACTCAGTTGTGTAATAATCAGTTTGGGGCATTATACAGTATTATAATCTCAGTAGTAGCTATTGCTGTCAAAACCATTTACAATCTACAGTATGCACACAGAATAATGGTAGTTGGTAAATAACCCCCCAAATTAGTATGGTGGTGGTTTTATGGTTGTAATTTAAAATAGAAGGCTAAGCCTCAAAATGTTGAAATAGACACCTTTGGTCTTGTCAATTTTTTTTTTTCCCCTAGTATTGTGTAGGTCCTCAGTGATTTGACTGACAATGCACTGCCCCAGCCCACTATCAGGGCCTCTGCTTTAACTGTAGGACTGAGTGGTAAGCCAGAAGGGGCCATATTTCTGATTCTCTACAGCTTTTAAGATTGGTGTTGTATCCACACTGGAGAGAGAGAGAGAGAGAGTGTCCTCCAAGGGTGCCATCAATATAAGGATATCAGCTGTGATTCACCTGAGAGGCTATTTGGAACTTCAGCAGGGGACAGAGAGGTACTTTCAGGTATTACAATGAAACTAGAGAACCTCTCGATTCATTAGTCAAAGTGCTTAAAAGTCCCTTTTGAAGTCAGGTGAAACAGAATACTAAACCAAGAAAGTCAATCCATGTCCCCAGAATATTTTAATATACGAAATGTTGCAAAGAACAGCTACTGAAGCCTCTCTTGACAAATCTTGTAAGAGCAAATTTTTAGCTGGAATGTTAATCTTCCTTTCTTTAGGGATGAGCTGTCACAACATACAAGTGACTGTAAGGAAGAATGAGGTTGTTGTCATCAGCACATAGTTAAATATAATGAGGATGATAGGCAAAGCATACATCAAAAATAAATGTTACTCACCCTGTGGACTTCCACTATCATGTAGTCATTTCTTTTCTCTGCCACACTATTAATGTGCTGATTATGAGTGCTACCTCACAGCAATGCCTCTTTCGGAAAGAGATCAGTGAGTGATAGCATTCCACAGAAAAGCTCCTGACAGCCACAGCAAATAATTTCCCCTGATGTCTTGAGCACATGTAACATGACATAGCAGGGTTTAGTTCTATGTATAAAGCCTTTCAAACAAAAGTGGCACTATACTTTCCAGACAAGAGTGTTTTGTACAGACAAATTTAATTTATATTTAAAAAAAAAAATTAATTAACATACTAGGGTACAATCCAAACTAATGAGCAGTTATCACCCTGTTCTGCATCCTTGTGTGCCTTACAATGCCCTGCTATAGTAGCTGCCACCTGGGCTACTTACAAACAGCCTTCCAGCATGCAAGACTCACCCTGAGTTTCTGTGTGTAACTGCAGCCTGCTAGCCACATTTGGGTTACACTCTGGATCTCACCAGCCTTGGTTATACTCCAAGGTACTCCCAATATACCGTAATCTCAGATTTTCCCCCAGAAATATATATCCTGCAGTTCCCAGACCTCTTCTGGACAGTACAAAATATTTTAAGCTTGTTATTCTTTAAATAGAATGATATGCACACAACTTGTCACCCCAAATGGAGTTACCTAGACAATTCAGTTTAAACACATTGTTAGATAAAACAATAAAATAAGTTTATTAACTACATAGGGAGATTTTAAGTGAGTAAAAGTAATAAATCATCAAAGTCAAAATGTTTACCAGAAAAATAAAGATAGGACATTTGCTAATATCTAACTTAACAAACTATATCAGATTCAAGCAAAGTTTTTCACCACATGCTTTTAGCAGTGTTACCACTCAAACCCTACAGATCAGGACTTCTCCCCCTGAGTCTAACAAATGCTTCCTTTGTCACTTTTTGAGCAGTGTGTGCGGTGGCTAAGGAGAGAACGAGGCATCCTTTGGAGTGGTTGTCTCTCCTTTTTATAGTTTCATTCCCCCTCCTGAAAAACAGTTCCAGCTTGGTACTAAGAGAAAAAGAATCTGCTGAAGGATGTTCTCTGCTGCTTTTTTCTTATCTCTTTGAACTCTGTTTCACTCTCTGCTTGATGTCTCTGTTTACTGCTTAAATGCAAATTAAGCAGAGCACACATTCCTTTCTTTAGGACAGACCTGTTTGCTAACCTCACTTTGGGCAGGGCTGTGGGGTTTGGAATATGTGTAAATAATACTATACAATAGTATACTATCTTATAACTTTTCATATACTGTTGCCACACAATACTGATGGATAAATTGACTTTTCAAATGATTTCTTACAAGACATGCCTTGTACAGGAAAGTATAATGTCACATGTTGTTTTGCATTTTTTTAAGAGTGCCAATCCTTATACCTAGCCATTAAAATATATTACTAAATTTGACCAATATTAGAAACAATATTTTGACCCCTCCTTCAGCCCTCACCTATTAAAGATCAATACAAACCTACCATCGCTTTAATAAAATGTCGCTCTTTGAAAAGCCTGGGAAAATAAACAGACTTTGCAAAATATCCTGAAAGTCAGCTGATTTAGACACTATGGGTGCATCTACACTTGTAAATTAAGTCAACTTAAGCTTGCTTAAGTTGACTTAATTTACTCTGCATCTACACTACACTTTCCTTAAGTTGACTTAAGCAAGCTGCTTGAGTCGACTTAAGGAAAATAAAGTCGACTTAAGGAAAATTAAGTCAACTTCATTAAACCTACTTTTAATTTGACTTTAGGCTTAAGTCGACTTTCTAAAGTCAACTTAAGCCATTGTAGATCTGGAGTAGCCATAAGTCGACTCTAAGTCGACTTAGGGCTCTCCAGGATTCCCCCACTGCCCTCCCTGCCAGGGGGGTGGCACAGGGAGAGCCTGGCATGCCCCCCCACAGGGCTCTGCCCTGCCCACCCTTCCCCTATGCCCTGCCAGGGTCCCTGTCCCCCTTTGCCCCATTGTACCCAGGTACAATGGGGCAAAGTCTGAGCCCCCTGGCACTGGGCAAGGGGTACCCCCCCTGCCACCGTGGACCGGCCCTAGGTCCCCCTAGCCCCTAGAAGTCGACCTAGGCATCCAGTGTGGACTCTCTAGGTCGACTTTGTAAGTTCCCGCCCTAAGTCGACTTTAAATTTAAGTGTGCACATGCTTAGTCGACTTAAATTAACAAGTGTAGACATAGCCTATCAGAGTAAAGGGGCATATGAATTCTAGACTTATGGGCCCCCATTGCTGAAAATCAGTGGGGAAAAAAAAGGTACTTGTACTGTCTAATTTGATAGATATTATTGATGTTGCTACAGATAATGAGTATCCATAAATTTTTAAAATCTAAGACAGGAAAAAATGCTTCTGTTTTTTTAACTGCATTTTGACAGTTCAGTCCAACATTTTGGTTGAATTTCCACTGGAGGATCGTCAGGGCAAATAGGACATCAAATTCAACATCATGGTGTAAAATAAAGCACCAAAATGTTGAAAATTAAGTCATTTGCATTTAGAATATGCTCATTTCTGCTTTGATATCCTAGGGTGCAGTAGCCTATAGCCCTTAAAAGGCTTTTTCTGAAGGAGGTTCCAAAAGTACACAATGCCCGCCAAAGTGGGTTGGAGTTGACCAGCGCAGTATAAAAGGAGAGGAGTGGTAGTTGAGGAGGAGAGTATATGGTTGTCAACCAAAGGGGTGGTGGCAATTCAATGAATGCCAGTGGCAGCATCCGAACAGGGCTTCTATGAATCCTCAGATGCAGGTGAGAGCTGCCTCCCCTCGGCAGCAGCACTGGGCGTGGTGGTAATGTGCCAAGGATGCTCTGTCACCCCCACAAACATACCAGAAAGGGTGAATCAAGCCCTTACTGTCTAGTTGTTTTCTTAGCAGATGGAAATGTATGGCCACGTTATTGCTTTTTTTCCTTGTCTTCTGATCAGAATTGCCTTTGTTCTCAAGCTATCCCACATTAATATTTCCCAGAGTCGTACCTTACACAGAAAAATACTCTACAGTATATAGCAGCATGATCGTACAACAGTAAATGACCGAATACATAACAGAGCATGGTCATTAGCCAGCTGTGCACATACAGCATCAAGTGGACGCAGCAGTCTGCAAGCATAGGATCTTCAGCTCCTGAGGCATAATTCTTTGCACTGTGGACAGCTCCTCTTCACTATCTATTTTAATAGAGAGTGCTGTCACATAAGCCCATCCATCCATTTTATACCAGCTCAAATGTCTGTAAGCCTTAGTCTAGCTCTGTGAGAACAACTAATTGCCGTAATAGGAAACAACTCTTGTAATGATGATCACAGATCTATTGGCCATTATCACTTTTAAACCTCCCTGACTTACTGCTATTTGGATTTTGATTCGTATATGTCTTCTGGTACACTTAATTTAGAAATGGAAATATCTCATTGATGTGTTATGTCTCTATCTCACTGTTTGTCATATTTTTTTTTTATTTCTTTCTATATAATTAGGGAGAATACTTGAGGGCATGGTATAAAAGATTTTTTTTTGCCATGACTTTTATTGGCAAAAGGTTTATGGTAATATCTAGTTATGTATATCATCCCAAACAAGTATAAAATCTTCATAGAGTACCACACTACACTACCATGTATTCAGTGCATGCTTCATATTTTAGAGAAGAGCAATTTTAGAAATATTAGTTTTTTTCAAAAAAGGTACTTTTTTCATATCACTGTGCCCATACATTCAGACTTCTGAAGGTACCATGAATCTAACTGTACAGTTCTAGGCACTACATTTCCCAGCATGCCCTGCTGTCCTGGTCTGGTGAGAGAGAGACTGGCTGGAAACATACCACACCAGTTTGATTGGTTACCACTCACTGGGAGAGGAGAGTCGCAACCAACCATCTGATTTTAGAATTGCATCTCAGACCCTTCGCATACACCTGTCTAGGGTCTTCCCCCCGCCCCCAACTCGCCATCTCTACTTCTTCAGCAACTGTGTCCCCTCTCCCACATATATACAAATACAAACCCTGTAGTCAAGATAATGGTGTCCTTAAAAGATTCCCATAAAGGCTGGCATGCCATCATTTTCCATTCTTCTTAATGCTCCTTCCCCATCAACAAGTATAACTGTTGTGGCTGGTTGTTGGCAGTGAGGGTTTGAGTTTCAGGTGGTCAAATTAGTGATGTACAGTTTACGTTCGCTGCTAGTAGGGGGAGGCAGACTGACAAATAAGGAATATGTGCCAGGTAGGTTGGTCACCAGAGTAATCCACTGGTGACTCCTGGGTTGCTGATAGGTTCAAAGGGACAAAAGGGGTGAGGATGAAAGGGACATAATTTTATAGTGAAGACACTTGACAGTAGGATGCCCAGAATGCACAAGTAAGGCAAATTGGATTTTTTGTTAATTTTTAAAAAGTGAATTTGGTGCTTGTGAAAGGTGTTGGATTGACAGCCTGAGAGAGTAAAGCCCTTTGCTGATCCAGGGGATACATACAATACGGGCAACAAGGGTATCAAGCTTCCTCACATTGCCCCACCAGTGTGCCTCAGTCCTATTCTGAGGCCATCTTAGAGAGAGTAATATTTCAGATTTCGTGCTTATTCCATCCTGAATGTCTCTGATGTGACTTCTAACATGGATGTGAACTAGTGCCTATCATGGTGGTGGCTCTTGTGTTATTGCCCGGACCAAGACTATTAAATCTCATCCCATATGGTCCACAAAGCAGTTGTCAGGTGGTAACTTTTGACTGGGTTGGATTCAAATTAGTGAGAGAACTACCTATCTTAGGTATCTGTATGACCTCCATTGCTGTAATATCTGAGTGCATCACAATTTCTACTGTATTTATTCTCACCACACTCCTTTGAGGTGGGGAAGTACGCCTATCTTTATTTTACTGATTAAGAATTAAAGTGCAGAGATCCTTGGCCAGCATCACACAGGGACTCCAGCACACACTTGTTTCTCGTGATTGCTTGCATTAATGTTAAACCTTGGCGGTACTTATAGGCTGTTTAACCGTACTGCCATGTATTAAGTCTGCATGTAGTACAAAAGCTCTCCTCAGCATGTTCCTCCTGTTTCTGTGATGGTAATGGTCTGAAGTTGAAACCAGTTTCATAGGACAAGAAAATAAGAGCCTTTATTAACTAAAGCATCTTGGAAATTACACATGCACTCCTGCTTAAATGATCTCCCTGTTTCTCCCTATATCCACCTATGTTTTACAAACCAAGAGCAGTGTAGTAATGATCATAAAGAGCAGGGGCTGTAAAGTACTTATCATTGTCTTATGTGCTGTGTGTCAACAGGGCTGACAGGCCATTATGTGTGCCTGCAGGCCGATAACTCTTTTCTGCCTCACTGAGCAGAAGCACTTTCCATTGCAGCATCATTAAAACCTCTTGAACATCCCTCTTCTGTCGTTGTGTTTGGACAACAGTGACAGGCATCTAGTACACTTCCATACTAAGTGGCTTGCTAGGGGTACACTAACAGCATATGCTAAATGTAAGCCTAACCAGCTTCAGATGGCCAAAGAACAGAATTTATTTAAGGACCCATAGATAATTTATACGAAGCTTTTAAAAAAATTGTTTGGCTCTAATGTAAACTAATAGTCATATCTTCTAAGATGCTTTTTTAATGTTTTCATTTGTTTTGTTTTTTCCCCCAAGTGTGGGGGAATATCTTCCTATTCTTTGTCTGAGGAGATGGCCCAAAGGTTTGTGTTTATTTTAATATTGTCAGCTGGTTGGCATTTATTTATTTGTCTCAAGACAAAATGAATGATTATTTAGACCCCAGTTCTACAAATACGTATAATTTTATGCACAGGCATAGTTTTACTGAATTTGCGAGACTAATCGCATATGTTAAAGTCTGCATGTGTATGAATGTTTGCAGGCTCAGAAGCTCAGATAGTTTTATTTTTATCATGTATTTTAATTTATGCAACAAGTGCCCAGAGCATAGGATAGACACCTTAAAAGGCACTTATAAATCAGCATAAAGAAATACTTGAAGTTGTGCATGAGGCAGAATCTGGTTACTGTGTTCCTCCTGCTTACAGTTGAAGTTGTAATGTGGTTTTGTTGACAAAATTGTTGTTTCAGCGTCAGAAACAGAACCTCAAGCAGGTTTTAGGGAAACATGCCTATCAGTAGTGCTCAGCATTGACCTGACTCTGCTCCCAGTAAATTCTGGAGCAGAGTTAGGTCAGTGTGGAGCATTTTTGAAAATATTGCAGTAAATTCAGTCAAGAGATAAACAGCAGGAACAGGTGAACTTTTAACAAATAAGGTGTTTCCTCATCAATGTCTGCAAGTAATAATGGTAGACATGTTTTCTTTAGGTACCAAGCCCACCTATGAGGTGGAACATAAATGGCTGCAGTGCAATGGACTGAAGCTAAAAACATTGCAGGCATCTGGTTTAAAGGGAGATAAGTTACTTGAAAGAGAACAGAATTTGGCTCAGTACAGGCAGATAACTGAACTAGATGAGTGCAAATTAGAGTGTGGTCTAAGTTGCAAAGTTCAGATCCAGATTTCCAATGTCCAAAGTCTTGGAAGTGTTTGAAACCTAGGTTTTGGATCAACCCATTATAAAGATAGGAGGGAGTTGTGAAACTCTGAGTTCAGTACAGATTTGGGTGCACATACTGGATGCCCTATCCCTTCTCTTAATTTAGGTCTGAGGACTTGCTTCATGTTCATCTCGAGTACCGTCCTCTCCACAACAGAAACAGCTTGGGATTACTGTTCTTGGTGCACCATACCATGCAAGGTCATGTGACTGCCTCTGTTATAATTGGGAGGAAACCACAATAGGAACTGGAATGGAGAGAGATGCAGCATCAGGCTGCTAACCAACCATTTCAGTGCTGTAGCTACTTATCTTTGCAAAATTTCAAAAGCTGGAAATAAGAAAGCCATGTTGGGAAAGGTTCCACTAAACCAAGTGTAGCCCAAGGTCCAGAGTGCTTCAGCAGCAACAGTGAGAACTACAAGTTCTGGACTACAAACTGCGGCATGTTGGGAGTACTTCCTGGCTCCTGCCAGGAAGCATCTCCTACCCTCCCCAGCAGGGAGTGTCTGCATGGACTGAAGCTGGGAGCATGTGGCAGACAAGCAGGGAGGAGGCCAATGGAGTGTAATGCTGCTGTTATGTCTCTTGCAGAATAAAACCGTGTTCCTGGGGAATTGGTCTGAGTGGGTCTGGTCTGAGTAAACACACAAACACAACGCAGAGCACACAGAGGAGCGTCAGGCCTAGTTTCCCTAACCTGTGTAAAAGACCACTAGGGCAGACTTCCCCTATCTTGAACACCCTCATGGTGGGCCAGTAGGCAGGAGGGGCTACACAAGTGAATCTGTAATACGAATTCCAGTTTGTAAATCTGTGTCTTTTTATTGGTACTATGTTTTGTTGATAAAAACTGAGATGCAATTTTGATATCAAGTACTTCTTGTGTTTTGAGCCCCATCATTATATCACACTTCACATATTGCTCCAATTTAGATTCATCTTATGAAAATGTGTGCATAACATTCTGAATAGCTCTATGGAAGCCATAAATGAAGTACTTTGGACTCATACACTATCTTTTCAAGTCAATACTCTTTTCCTTAAAAAATTAAAATAATGCAGTCAGCAGTGAAGAGCTTCACAATAGAGAAGCTACTGTGTATGCATAATAGAAGTGAGAAAAGACTATAGGTAAAGGAGGAAATTGGCTTAAGCTTCAAGGTTGCAGTAGCATTAAAATAATAAAAATCATATCCTTAAATGATAATATGCATGGTCTTACAGAGAGAAAAATATAGTTTGCACAACTTTTGTTTTTTCATGTTAAGCCCCACCCATTTGTTTTTGAGTTTTGTGCTTAAATGAACCAAAAAAGTAAATGACAAAAAAAAAAAAGAACAAAACCCACCCCACAAAACCCAACAACAACAAAAAGCCCAATACAGCATAGGGAAAGCCACTGTTTCTTAGAGTTTGCATTTAGAATAATAAATTAGCCACGGTATGATCATATCTTGACTTAGGCCAGGATTTATCTCAAAACCCTGAAATAAACCCAGAAATTGGGTTCTCCTGAATTCTGTTCTGTTTAGATTCATACACTGCTTTTATCATCATAATAGTAGGCAGTGGATTCTTAACTAGAGCAGAACTAATACAATGCTTTGCTGCTGTTCCTTTTATATTTAGAGTAACTCATAGCAGGTTTCAGAGGAGTAGCCGTCTTTAGTCTCTTTCAGCAGAACAAATGAGTCCTGTGGCATTCAAAAGAACTAACAGATTTGTTAAAGAATAAGCTTTCGTGAGTTACAACCCACAGGACTCTTTATTTGTTTCATAGAAAGTTATCATGCAGCTGACTATACAATGCCAGGCAAATGTACATTCCTGGAGACTTTCACCTATTCTGAAGGGGGTGTGTCTTTTTATTTATTTGTTTATTTTTTAATGTACAGGAACTATTGCAATCTGAATTCAATCCACCATTGTGAAAGGAATGAAAACTACTTTGTAATTCATATTTAGTCAGTGGCTTTTGCCCAACACAGGTCATTTCTTTGGGCTCATCTTCACTGCAGAGCTAACTCAAGTGCTGGCCACACACACACACCCTTCACTCAAATTTGGTGGTATTTTGAAGTTGTTGGCTCGCTCATAGGGGTTAAAGGCTAACCCAATGGTTCCCAACCTGTGGTCTGCGGATAAAAAGAGAATATATTAATAATATAATCCTCTGTACCTGTTATGTATCATTTTCAATGTTACATTATTATTCACAATGCAATTTGCTTCACAAACATCCTTGTGTAATATAACATTCTCTGAATTTAAATAGTGGCGCTTTTGCATGATGTCACTGTGAACTGAGGCTCTTTGCACATTTGGTGGTTAGAACATGGTCTGCAAAAGCCTTTGAT
The DNA here is from genome assembly GCA_007922175.1 of Pelusios castaneus. Lineage (NCBI taxonomy): Eukaryota > Metazoa > Chordata > Testudines > Pelomedusidae > Pelusios > Pelusios castaneus. The sequence continues at coordinate 979,675 of ML685919.1, forward strand.
GATGATGATGTAGTGGTCTGCCTAAAGGAAAAGATTGAGAACTGCTGCTAACCTATAGCTCAGGTTACACAGCTCAGCATTTGCTTAATGCAGTCATCCTGTATTGCTAATGTAACTGATTTGTGCTGCAATACAATCACCCTGTGAGCTAGAGTGCTACTTCTCAGTGTGGCTACTTTCACTCAAGCTAGGCTAAGGCCAGGTCTACACTAGAAAATTTTGCAGTCATAGCTATGTCAGTTGAGGAGGTGAACAAGTTTGACTTTCAACCAACAGAATTGTGCTGGAAAAAGCCCCCAATGCAGATGCAGTTTTATTGGCAAAACTGCCCTTTTTTTAGTATAATTTATTTTGTATAAGATGGGAATGCTTTCCTGGTATAGTATACTGGGATAGCTATATGGGTAAAACATTTCTAGTGCAGACTGAGCCTAACTTGAGTGCAGGGCTGGATTAAGGGGCCATGGGGCCCCAAGTTGCCCATTTTTGTGGGGACCCTCAGTCTCTGACCCCACCGTAGGCCCCTCCCCACCATGGGCCCCCTCCAACTGGGATACCAGCTTCGTCCCGCCCCCCGCCTGGGGCCCCGGGCAAGCTCCCACCACCGTGGCCTGGGGGGAGGGCAGGGCGCTTCCACGCCCAGACCAACTGGTCGGCCCCTGGGGGCAGGGCCACCCAGCGTGTGGCCGCTTGCTCTGGGGGCGCGGCAGAGTGGGCTGGCGCACTGGACGGCCTCCAGCAGTGATCCTCCAGGCCCGCAGCACTGTCGGACCCACACCAGCCCAAGCCGCAGGGTCCTGTTCGGTGGCCCAACGCTACTGCAGGCCTACAGGGCTGTTGCCAGAGGCCACCCAACGTGCTGACCGGCCCCACTCCTGGAGCATGTGGCCACAGGCTGGCAGGACCCACCCCTGGGGGCCAACCAGCCAGCCTGGGGGTGGGACGGGAGGGAGCTCTATGGCTGTGGTCTCTTTGGCCCCAGGGACTGCCTGCCACCCCATGGCCAGCATGCCAGCATCCCAGCCCCCCATTGTAGGGTCAGATAAAATAGGTGCGATAGTGTGGACATACTCTGAAACTATGTTTTCACTGTATTTTTATCTTACATTCAAGTTCAGTCCACTCAAGCAGGGCCAGATCACTCAGGGTCCTTAAGGGCTGCAATCCGGGGCCCCTATAGCCCCTGCATTAGTCTGGCCCTGCTTGAGTGGACTAAACTTGAATGTGAGATAAAGTGAAAACATAGTTTCAGAATATGTCTACACTATAGCACCTATGCTTACATAACTGTCCGCAAAGCATCCTAGTGTGTGTGCAGTCTGCACTGAGAGAGTTGTTCAGTCAATGTAAGACCACCACCTTCGTGAGTGACATTAGCTGTGTCAACAGAAGCCATCATCTGTTGACATAGTTGTGTCTACATTTCAGGTTTTGTTGCCATGTCCACACCAGACTCCTGGCCAACATAATTTTTTAAGTGGAGACCAGTCTCAATAGGGATGACAGTCTTCGTTATAGCATATTTACTAAAATGCAATGTTGTGAAAGCTTTCACATATACAGGAACATACAGACAAAAAACTCCCACATTGGAGAAAAGTGTATACATAGGTGACTTAAGGCAAAAGCATTACAAAGGAGTTGCAGCTGTCCCAAAAACCATCATTATAAACTCAGGAAATCCTTAGTTAAGATTAAACAAACAAACAAACAAAAAATCCAAACCCAGTGAAGTATGGAAACACACAATTCGTTAGAGAACCTGATGAACTTTAACTTTGCCCATGTTAGTGACACTCTGATGCAACTATATAAAGATGAACAATGCATAATAGTGTTTGCAGCTTCAGATTAGCTTAAACTGTACTTTTATAGAGTTTTTTTTTTTTCATTTATTTCCTGATGGTGTCACTAGGGGCAATCCCTTTTTTCCAGTAGTAAGGATGTAAATTTTGTACTAGATCTTACAGGATGGATTAAAAAACAACAACAACAACAAAAACAACAACAAAAAACCCCCACTGTAATGGGGAGGTTTCCAGAAGAACAAATGGCAGTTAATAGAGGAATCAGGTGACTGCCCTTCAAAAATCTCTCCTTAGAAAAAGGTATAATGGTCTTCTGTGCTGTGTAGCCAGGGCTCTGGAGTTCTGAAAATATTCTAGAACAACTAGGGTTTGTGCTACCCCTGGTACTACCTTAGCTGTTATTGTTTGCAAGTTTCTCAGAGTCAACAGCCGTATGTATTCTATAATCCTGTTTAAAAGACATTGAACAATGTCCCTTCAAGTTACAATTGAAAAGTATTTTGAAAGCTTTGCTTGAGAATATCCAGTAGCTGAGATTTATTCCTCAGATATTCCTGCTTAACTACATTTGCTGTTTGATGGTCGATTAAATCCAACTGCTTAACACTGTTGCTTTATTTATTCTGTTTTTTCTTAAAATAAATTAACTTGAATCTCTGATATCCAGATCATCCATAGTTTACTGAAGATTGGGAGCTCATTCCTCTTCGGCATCTTGTTTTAAAACATCCCTTTTCAAGTCAGGTGTGTTTTTGATGAGAGCCAGAATATTTAGACTGGCCCTTGACATTAATTTTCCTTTCCACACAGCTCCTACATATCAATTTTGATTGAATGAATAAACTCACCCATCTAAAAATTATTCTAATCATTCCATGCCATTTTCTTTTCCTGGCACAGGACCAATAAGCAATATTTCTTCTTGGTGTTGTACAAGGAAAAGTGTTTCTATAGCTGCAGAGAAAAACCCTTTTGTGCTCTGTTATGGCTTTTAATTTGACCCTGTGGGAATGACACAGGCATTGTCCACATACCTTCACAAAGTGTGGGGTTTCTATGTCTTGGTGATGAAAAGTAATGAATGAACCACTGCTAATAACTGTCTCTGAGGCAGATTTCATCTGCAGACATAACCTCAGTGAGCCGTTCATATGAAATGAAATTTTAAAGCTGATTATGCACAACAGAGAGGGAGGGAGGAGGAATAGAGGCTGAAGTTAAAAGGAAATAGCTAGCATTCTAGATGTTCTAGTATCTTGCTAGTAGTGATATCCAACATGTTTCATTCTCAGTTCAGAATGTTTTTTGTTCTAAATTTGCCAGAACTCTCCTTTTTCCAGTAAATTAATCCATGACTGAATTGTCATATTAAAATATAAAAATAATGAAGAATTCATTCCTGTGTACAATCACAGAACATGATATACAAAAATACCTATGTACATCTAATATTAAAAGGGTGGAGTTCAGAGTACCAAATCATTTGTCTCTCCTTCTCTCCCTGCACAGTGGTCAAGGGTCAGATCCAAAGTGAAATGACTTCAGTGGATTTTAGATCAGACCACAGGAAGTAAATAAGTTTTGCAAATGACCCATAATGGTAAATGACCCCCAAAATATAAAGATCAATTTATGAAAACTTAGAGGGGAAAAAGAAGATGGGAAAGAAGGTTGGGAAATGATACTTATCCTTCTTCAAATATGTCCTGGGATCTCTCCTTTGCCATGAGGCCTGCAAAAAACTTGACAATACTTAGGTCACAGGAATGCCATAACTGCTGGTACTGCACATACTACTGTTACCTAGTAGAACATCCTAGGTGCAATAGAAGACCCATGTTAGCATTTTGGTATGAGGTAATTTTTTGTAGTCATGTCTTTCCGTTCACTGGGATCCTGCATGAATGTAGGTAGGTGTCTTGTTCAAAGAGCTAAAAGTTCTGCTGTTACTTGTTCTCTTGTCTATTCCAAATAGGCCTAGTTAACTGAAGATAATAGAGAGAAGTTGACTGCAGTAAAGATAAAAGTGCATATTTCTGAGCATAGTGAAGAGATTTTTTTATCATGGGTGCCAAAGCATAGAAGAGAAAGATACTGGGGGATGTTGACATCTGTAACACTCAGCAGACAATGCAAGTTTGACTGAAACAGTCTTGTAGGAGTCCAGTAATATCTCTTCGTGATGTTATTTTGTAGTAGACAGGATGGCAATGTTAAAATGCAGTATAAGTACTTGACTAGTCATTTCAGAGATGGCAAGAATTGAATTCTATTACCCTTCTTAGCTCTAGAAGAGAGGGCATAAGACTTCTCACAGTGTGTATACTGTTGTGTTAATACTGTGAACTTTATTGCTCTGAATAATGTTTAGTGTTCAAGCAGCAGAGTATGCTTTCATTACAGACAAAGGAAAATATTGGTATGTGCGAGCATGTTGTTTCTGCAGAGGGGTTGCCAAGAATGCCAAGGTGTCTTTGTAAGTTTACTGGGATGCATGGCTGATGTTCACTGAATGAATATTTAAAAATTTTAAATTACCTCTGTGGAATTCTTTAAAGGCTTCAGTGAGATTACAGATGGGGACAGAACCGACTTTGGATTAAATACCCTAACCTAACATAAGTCAGGTCATTACAGAATATTGAAAATATTGAATATTCAAACCCAATGTCAGAAAATCTTTTCACCTAGTTGCCTACCATTTGTATGATATATTGAGTTCAACTCCCGGCCCTCATGACCATCTAGAAAGGATCCGAACTCGAACAATGACGTGTGGAGTAAGGAGCCCCCAAATATTTGATTCTTTCACTCATTGTTCTGACCATTGGCATATGCCAAAGAAAACATCACACCTCTGGCCTGCATCAGGAAACAGATGTGATGGATCAGGGGTCTCTAATGGGGTTCACGGGACCCCAGGCAGTCTTCGTATTGCAGCCACTACCTGGCAGCTTGCTAGTACCAGCAGGAATGAGGATCTGTGGACCTTTGCTCACCATAGCGCCACCCACAAAACTGATTGGAGGAGACCTCTGGTTTCTCCAAGTGGCTCAAGCTCACTACTGAAGCCACCAAGAGACATAAGAAGTTCTTCAAGCAACTAGGAAAATCTTCAGCTAGCTCTTATCTTGGGCTCCATCTTGTTGCCTGGCTCCTCAACCCTGTCGTCCTGCCTTGTTTCAGATTCCTGCTTCTACACGCAACTCCTGGCTACTGACTTCTGGCTCCCAGTTCCTTCTCTGACCATTGGGACCTACCACCACTGCTGGGACCACCTACATCCTAGTCTATGACATTGGAGAGCTCAGCATCTTGCAGGATTGAGCCATTGGACCCCAGGTTCCTGCACACATTTTGTAAAACTAGTCTAACAGCACACACACTATTAAAAACCACAGACCCCAAGATCAAATCAAATACCCAGGTGAAAATATAAATATAGTAAAAATTAACAGATAGACATGCATGCATGCAATTCCCATACAACTGCTTCCTGCTCTACACATGTGAATTTGCTAAAGAACGGGGTAGGAGGCAACCTGGGGCTGATCCTGTAAAGATTTATAAATACTTGATCTTATACCAAGTAGCTCCATTGAAATCTCTGTGCTGCCGCTCAACACGCTAATATCCTTGGGACTACTTACAGTGAGCAAAGTTAAGTATGTGTGCGGGTGTTGCAGGATTGGACCCTTTGAGTGTAGGAAGATTAAATTAATACCCTAAAGATAAAGACCTGCGATTTTCATCAGTTGCCAATATGATTGTTACAATATGGAGTTGCCAATCATCAGCTGTACGAAATTTCCTGCGCTGTGCAGCGATGAAGTTGTTCTTGAGGTATCCTACTTGTATAGGGGAACACAGAATCCTGCACTCAGCACTTGGTAGGTATAAGAAAAAGAAACTGGTATTGTTTTAAAATGCAAATGTGTTAATAATTGTTAAGTTTGCACAATCATGTTCTGTAAATCACTTGGGAACTTTAAAATAGAGGTTTAAAGAAACAAGAAGAAACACCCCAAAACAAAACAACAATCACCATAGCTTTGCAGCTTCCTTTTCTGTTATTTTTTTCATCTTTAAGGGATCCTACTATCCTACTCAAAGCCCCTGGAGTGCAATGATCTATTGTAACTTAAAAGAAATGTAAATATTTGCAATAAATCTCTAAAGAGAACAAAGCACTTACTCTGCATAGCTGTGTTGTTTTAATTTAAGAAGGAAAATGGCAAGTTAAACTGACAGTTTAATTACTGACATAATAATAAACTAAATGCAGATTTTATGTCCAAATCTCATCTGCTTTCAGTTCCCAATGGGACACAATGTTCCAGTGCCCTTACTGCATTTTACTTTCTTGCTGGGAAATTGGAGAGCTTCCAACCTCTTAAATGACCTCATCTCTAATTTTATCCTACTTTCAGTGTTCTTGTTCTCATATATCTAATGTTCCCCAATATTTTCCATTGGTCTTTCAGACTATACCTTACCTGCCAAAATGTTTCAAACATAATCAAAACTTATCTTTAAAATTACATACAATGTTGTTATCTGTATGTGTATATAATATATAGAGAGGTGTTTTTGGGGGGATGGGGGGAAGTAGAGGAGGTGAAAATGACTTACGTTTTTCATGACTATTTCCAGTCATTTTAAGACAAATGAATTTCAGTTACTATAATATATAAACAGGCATGGAAGCCTATGCTGCAGCAACCTCATGCCTGGTTTTAGCGATGTTAATCCTGGGGCATTTTCTGCCCATTGGGCAGCTGCTAATTCTTATTTGTCCTGCAGACTCAGAGAATCATATGCTCAGGCTGCTCCATGGGCCTGTCCACAAGCCCTGGGATCAGACTCTTGGCCTATAGTGGCAGCAGGCCTTCCTCCTGCTACTCACCATTCCCTTCTCCAATGGTGTTCCCAGCTCGTGATTGTAGAAGAGCTTGGTAGTGGGAAGTAGGAATGGGATTTCCTGCCAGTGTCTCTAGCCAACCAGCCAAGGCTGTGATGCAGAGGCCAGCAGTGGCTCCCACTCTGCCAATCAGAGCCCACCAAGCGGGCCAGCCTGCATTCTAGGGCTGCAGATCTCTGGAGCAAAGGCTCCCCAGCAGCTTGTAAGAGATGCTTCTTCACAGCAAGCACATCAAGAGCTGTCATGTTTCGGGTATAAAACACTCTCTTCGTTGCAAACACATTGAGTTCAACATTTGAACAGAGCTTTCCAGATGTCTCTCATGCATTTGATTTTTTTTTTTTAAAAAGAACCTCATAGCCCATTCCTAATCTCACTCCAAAGATCCCAATGATTCAAGAATTTACAGTGTTTCATTTAATTGTTCAGGTCACTGGCGGTTGCAAAGTAGCATTGTGTCTCAGCAAGGGACTCCTTGGTGGGCAGAACTTCAGTAAGAGAAAGGAAATAAAAACATGTATAGCACTTTCCACTCAAAGATATCAAAGTGCTTTAAGAAAGATGGATGGTGCATTGTTATGATCTTATTACAGATGGGGGAACTGACAACAGAAATGTTGAGGGCCTGCTTAATTTAGGTGCTGGGCTGTCATGTTCCACTGAACTTAATTGGAGTTTTGGGTGCTCAGTGTTTCAGAAAACCAGACCCTGAGTGTCTTGCTCTGTTTGAGACTTGGCGCCAGTGACAGAGACAGCAGTAGAACCCAGCTGTCCTAATCCCCTTTCCTCTGCTCTAACAACTAAATGACTCTCCCTTGGCAGACTACCGTTCCTGGAGTATTATATATTCTCCCCTTCAGACTGAAGTTGCAGCTATCGGTGGTGCTTCACTATTTGTGTTGCATCTGATTGAGTCTTAAATATAAAAGTGTCAGATTGAGGCCTCTCCCCTGTGTGTGTGTGTGTGTGTGTGTGTGTGTGTGTGTGTGTGTGTGTGT
>ML685919.1:987411-1062690 GCA_007922175.1 Pelusios castaneus
TGTGTGTGTGTGTGTGTGTGTGTGTGTGTGTGTGTGTGTGTGTGTGTGTGTGTGTTTTGGGGGTGGGGAGAACAAAAACAAATTAGCTAGATTTTTATGGCCAGCTTCAAAGCCAAGTTGCTTCTATTGTTCTCCTAATGGTCAGATTGAAGGTCATGTGATTCTTTGTTGCTTCAGTAAACAGTGATTTTTTTTTTTTTTTTTGGCGAAGTGTTTGCCTGTGTGCAATCACACTGGTGCCGCTTGGTTTGTTCAGTTCATGTTAGCTAGTAATTGTTTCATTACTGTAAAAATAGATGTTGCATTATTTTTGTGTCTGACAGTGTCCTTGCTGTCTTGACTGTGTTAAAGGGCTGTAATCACAAATTGGCAGAGACTGAGGCTCAGTTCTGCTTTAACAATCAGTGGCCAACAAGAAGTAGAGCTGCACTATTATAAACCTCAAGAGTAAACAAGGAAAGACATGATTTATACAGGGCAGCTTGTCTTGGTTTCAGTAAGAGGTAATCTTCTCTGGAGCAAATTGCAGCTTTCTTTGTCCAGATTTGAGGGCAGCTACACCAATTGCTGGCTACCAGAGGATGAATCCCAAGTATAGAGGAAGACAATCTGTTGGTAAGGATAGTTACATTGGTTCTCTGCATTTCTTCACCTTTGAAATGGTTTATGATGCATGGAGATCTATTAGGGGCTTTTTAACTCCAGTGTGACAGTTTTGAGTCAACTTGAAAATCACATGTGTTTTCGACTTATGAGGTTAAAAATATTAGTTGATGGGGTTTCTTTAAGCTTTTACAACACTTCAGTACAGGCCTACTGACAATTTTACTGTGTTTGCTTTAAAGGCCCAAAACTACATTTATGACACAGTCTTTAATTACATGATCATATGCTGTATTTTCCACAGGCCACCATCCCGTTCAGTGTACAGGAAAGACCTGCTTTGTATAGCAGAGACTGTTGTCCATAGAACCCCAACTTCATTTGTTGCAGATGTTGGAAGTGATGAAGTGAATAATGCAGTGGATTGTGGGAAGAAAAGGGATAGTCTCATAGTTACATCAATTGAATGCTGCCCAAGAGAATTAGCCCTTCTTCTACAGAGTTCTGATGTACTGCTACCCAAGTCACTTAAACCATACTTTTCAAAGGTGGTCACTAATTTAATTAGGTGTTCCTCATTTTCTGCCTGCTGGACTTGACACCCTTGGGGTCTGATTTGCAGAAGTGCTGAACATTCATAATTGTAACTGATATAAATGATAGTTTTGCTTAGAACATATAAAGTTTTATACAATGTCACATCCTGGGTGGGTTCTGAGTTATTACAGAGAATTCTTTCTTGGGGACTGGCTGGTGAGACTTGCCTACATACTCAGGGTTTAACTGATCGCCATGTTTGGGGCCGGGAAGGAATTTTCCCCCAGGGCAGGTTGGCTAGGGCTCTGGGGGTTTGTCACCTTCCTCTGTAGCATGGGGCATGGCTCACTTGCTGGTGGATTCTCTATATCTTAAAGTCTTTAAATCATGATTTGAGGACTTCAATAACTTAGTCATTGGTTAGAGGCTTATTGCAGGAGTGGGTGGGTGAGGTTTCATGGCCTGCATTGTGTAGGAAGTCAGACAAGACAGTCATACTGGTCCCTTCTGACCTTAGACTCTGAGTTTATCCCCTGAAAACTCCAGTCTTGAGCATCTCAAATTGGCCACTAACAATGTAGTCAATACTTTTGACTTCAGTCTCTCTGCTCCTATTCCCCATCTGGAAAATGGAGTTAATAATAGCCCCTGACTTCACAGGGGTTTTGTGAAAATAATTTCATTAATGTTTATGAAGCTCTCAGATATTGTACTAATGAATGCCATAGAAGAGCCCAGGATAAAGTGAATAATTCTGTCCTTAGAGCAAGGTTTGAATTGTGTTACAGTAAATTAAGCATAGAGCCATATATTGAATAATGAAGAAAAAAACAAAATATTGAACAGCTGCTCATTAACTGAGCATCATTTGTTCTGGGCACTGAATGAGGCAAAGTTCCTTTGGAAAAAATGGTACATGATCACATAGCTAAAGACTTATCAAATTGCATACACGCAAGTGGGCTGAGTCAAGGTTGCTCAAGTACCTTTAATTCTGGCAATTTTTTTTAAAGCTTTTGTGTGCTTGACTATGCAACTGTAATGTCTTTTTAAACATCAGATTGTTTGTTGGTTTTGTTTGTTAGATTATATATATATATCTTTCAAGATCCTTATAAAGACCCACCCACACTTATAAATATTGGCTAACTCCAACTGCCCTCAATTCAATATTTAATCAGCTTCTTGTTGGCATCATGCTGAAGAGATGGGTCTTGAAGATTTGAAGGAAAAGGATATCAGTTCACAAAGGCATCCACTTGTAAATGCAGAGTGGAGAAAGGTGGAAAGGCCGCTGTGGTCAAAACAGACAAATAAAGGGAGAGACTCAAGTCTGGCATTGACACGTGGCTTGGATGGAGTAGGTGGGTGTAGTAGAAATCAGTCAGTTAGGTGTTTAGATGGAAAGTGGAACTCTTCTGAAGATTGAAATTAAGCCTGCAGTTGGTTAGGAACCCACAACACCATCCCAAAGAGCTTTGGCAAAAAGTGCAACCCTGGTTCCAGACCCTGAGAGATGGGTAGTGCGCTGATGCCATGAAGCAAATTTCTCCATTACATTTTTGAGGAAATTTGGTGCCTCCGTGGTGGGAGTGCTTTGGATCTGTTCTGTACCTGGCCCTGCATGATGTGGACAATGCAACTGAGGCTATGTACACACGATCAGATTAAAGCGCAACATGGCAATCGCGCTATAAAACTCACGTGACCTTTATTGCGGGACAACGCGTACACACATTGCTCCTTGCAACGCAACAAAATTACATGCATTATCGTGGTTGAGCGCAATGACTTCTGGGCACCTATCCCATCATTCCATTTTCCCTAAATCGGCGCTATGAATCATGGGATGAAGGAAAGGAACGCAAAGCACCATGGGTAAAGTGTCAGTTTCCCATGGTGCTTTGTGTTCCCCTAGCGTCTTCGTCGTTTCCAATAGCAACTCGCGCCTATTTTCAACAGTGCAGTGACGCACCGCACCACTTGCAATCAATCACAACAGCGACAGCATGGATCCTGCTCTGATCTCCACTGTCGCCTTCAACATTCTGAATACATCGTGGCTTGTTGCTCAGTACGCAATGAGCTCCGAGTCAGACGAGGACACCGAGGAGCAGGGGCTGATCGATGCCATGCAGAGCAACAGCACCGCGTTGCTCAGCTCCTTCACCGATCATCTGCACACGGTGCAATGCCGTTTCTGGTCGAGAGAGACGAGCACCGAGTGGTGGGATCGCATTGTTATGCAGCTGTGGGATGACGAGCAGTGGGTACAGAACTTTCGAATGCGGAAGGCAACCTTTTTGGAACTGTGCTCAGAGTTGGCCCCTGCCCTGCGACGGAAAGACACCAACATGAGGTCAGCCCTAACCGTGGAGAAGCGTGTTGCGATTGCTGTATGGAAGATGGCGACTCCCGACTGCTACCGGTCCGTTGCAAACCAGTTTGGAGTTGGGAGGACCACCGTCAGATTAGCCCTCTCACAAGTGTGCCAAGCCATCAATCGCATCCTGCTACGGAGGACGGTGACATTGGGCAATGTTCGAGAGATTGTGGATGGCTTTGCTGCCATGGGATTCCCTAACTGCGGGGGAGCAATAGATGGCGCACACATCCCAATTTTGGCTCCAGACCATCTCGCGACGGAGTACATAAACAGGAAGGGCTACTTCTCCATGGTGCTGCAAGCACTCGTGGATCACAAGGGTCGTTTCACGGACATCAATGCTGGGTGGTCGGGAAAGGTGCATGATGCCTGCATTTTCAGGAACACTGGTCTGTACCGGAAGCTGCAAGGGGGTACCTTTTTCCCTGATCAAAAAATAACAGTGGGGGAGGTGGAGATGCCCATAGTCATCCTCGGAGACCCAGCATACCCACTGATGCCATGGCTCATGAAACCCTACACCGGGAACCTCGATCGCAGCAAGGAGCGGTTCAATTACCGATTGAGCTGCTGCAGAATGACTGTGGAGTGTGCCTTTGGCCGTTTAAAAGGGCGCTGGCGATGTTTGTATGGGAGGCTGGACTTGGCGGAGGAGAACATCCCTGCCGTGATTGCGTCGTGTTGTGTCCTCCATAACATTTGTGAAAGTAGGGGAGAAAAGTTTTCCCCTACGTGGGCTACGGAAGCACAGCGCCTCGAGGAAGCATACGAGCAGCCAGCCACTAGGAGTATTAGGGTGGCACAAGGAGAGGCTGCCCGCATAAGGGAGGCACTCAGGGAGCATTTTAATTATGCCTTCCCCTAGTTAACTTCCATGACGCATCAGGTGCACCTTAGGATCATTTCAATAATATGTATAAATAAACGCATTCTTCAAAGTATTTGTTACTGTTTTTATTAAAACCTAAAAGGTGGGGGTGGGGTTACAGGTTGGTGTAGCTCCGGGTCTCATAAAAGTAGCTGGGGGGGGGGGACTGGATGTTGTCCTGTACCGGGGGGAAGGGTGGCCTTCAAAGAAATGCTTTGAGGGACTGCGGTGAGTGGGAGGCAGACACGGCTGAACTGTCTGGAGTGGAGCCCGGACATTTATCGCCTGGGACTGCAAAGCAATCATGCTCTTGAGCAGTTCTGTTTGCTCCTTCATCACGCTTATCAGTTCGTCCCTGTGTTTCTGCCTCCTCTGCTGGGATTCCTCTCTCCAGGCTATATTCTCCCTTGAGGATTCCTGTGTTGCTTTCAGCAGCTCGTGAAACATATCCTCCCTGTTTCTTCGAGCACGCCGCCGAATGTTTCTCATTCGGTCAGCTGGGGTAGACACTGGCCTTGTGAAGCTCAATTCTAATACAAAAATAACAATAAAGACATTGTTAACACATAGCATAGATAACCAATGTAACCTTCCAGTTGCACATTCCACTGGAAGGTAGAGGGCGGTCAACACACTACGCTTCGCTGAAGCAGACAAGGTACGTTCTAATAGACGGCTTACCGGGGGCTAAGAATCTGCAGAGGGCACACAGATGGAACCAGATATCTTTCTCCACAGAGTGCCCCTGCCATCTAGAATACATCTCCTACATGCCGCCGGTAGCAAGCCAGGACCGTATGCTGCTGCACTGTGTGCTGCCATGGTTCCCAGGGCTGTGCTTTGCAGCTGGAGAGGCCAAGTATCCGTCTTTGGGAGCGTAGACACAAACGCTCTCCCATCTAACCTGAGTATTAGGCTCTGGTGGTACATCGAGGAAACCTTTACTGACCTAAATGCAGATGATTATTTTACAATCACTGCTTGTATTGATGCCCTTCTAATGAATGCAGAGTAAATAGCGTGCACAGCGGGGACCCGCAAGCACCCCCACCCCTGACAATGATATTTTAGCAGGAGCCAGAGCTGAACGAAGGAGAAACTTACCTGAACCCCCCTCTGCCGCCTCAGAGAACACGCTGCAGTTCAAGCCTTGGGTGGACGTCTCAGCGGGGCTGCTGAAGAGCTCCTGGCTACACGCGGTTGCGCTTTCCTCCATGTCATCCTCCATATCCTCCTCCTCCTCCTCAACAACGTCCTCATCCTGCTCGGCTCTGGCAATCACCGGATGAGGGGGGGCTGAAGTGTCCATGGGACTCTTGGCAGTGGTTGTTGGGTCCCCACTGAGGATGGCTTCTATTTCCTTGTAGTACCTGCATGTAGCAGGCGCTGATCCAGAACGGCGGTTTGCCTCCTTCGCTCGGTGATAGGTTATTCTGAGCTCCTTCACCTTTGATCTGCACTGTACTGTGTCTCTATCATGCCCTCTCTCTGACATGGCCCGAGAAATTATGCCAAATGTGTCATAATTCCTCCTGCTGCTGCGTAGCTGCGCCTGCACAGCGGACTCTCCCCAGATGCTGATCAGGTCCAGCACCTCTGCCGTGCTCCAAAGGGGTGCGCGTCTTCCACGGCGGGCCGCCATTGCTACTGATGATCGGAGCCCAAACACACTCCACGAGGAAGAGAGCAGGAAGTGAAACAGACTAGTAATTTGAAAATCCCGGGAATAAGTTCGGGGCAGGGCGGGGACAGTTTTGTCACGGCCACAGAGCGGGTGGGGGGAAGACCAGAGAGGACGACTTTGGAATGCTGGGACAGTTCCGGAGGCCAGTCAATGCGCGGTAAGCGTACACACGAGCGCAAAAGCGCAACAGCTGTTCCGCGTTAGCTGTTACCACCCTCGTCGAGGTGGTTTTTGTATTGCGCTACAACAAGGCAGTTAACGCGCAACAGCCCTATTGCACGTGTGTACGGCATTGTTGCTATCGCGCGGTAATGAGTTTTAATGCGCGATAAAATGCTCGTGTGTACAAGGCCTGAGTGCCTGGCGTTAAAATCCCACCTGCAACATAATGGATGTCCCACTTGTTCCTGCTTTTCCTCCACTTTTTAATGGCTTTGTCATCACCCTGGACCTCCTGTCCTGCAGTCACTTGGATACCTCCTTCCTTGATGCTGTTTTGTTGTTGCTGGCAGGCAGTGGGTCCCTTAAAATTCATTTTTCATATTGGACCTGATTTTTACAGCTAATTCTTATGTAAAGAAATGAGCTTCAGAGAAGAGTTTTGCACATTAAGGAACCTGATGAATTATGCATGAGATGCAGCAGTCTGGTACCAGCAGTGTCTTTTTTGTGAGAGAAAGAGAGCAATATTAACAATTTACGCCATGCAGTACCTCTAATTTTTCATAAGGAAGCAATATTATTGGCTGTTAGGTTGGGAATGAGCAATGTGGCTCCTCCTTTGGGAGTTTAAAAAAATATTTGGCAACAGGGAATAGAAGACCAGTTTGAGCAAAATGCAGAAGAGAGGAAGAAAAGAGCAAGACACAGTGGCTCTTGAAGTCAGTTTTCAGAGCAGTGCAAAAGAGCAGTAGTGTCAGGTTGATGGGATTGTGCATTGCGCATTAATCTCATCTATGTAATGGGCTGATTGGCTGACACAGAAATTGGTATGTAGACAAGCTTCATTTTGCCACATCTATACAAGCTATAGGCAAAGGTGAGTGGGTACGAGGGATGGTGAGAGGAAGCAATTGATAATAGGGCTCTTTAGGACTACGTTGATTAAAGAAAACTAAAATGACAAAATCGCTCCAGAGTGCTTCCCTGACAGGCATGTTTTGTGCATGGCAGCTGACAGCTCTTGGCTGCTGCTGAGTTTGTTTTTCGTGAGAGGCACCTGGATGTTCCCTGCAGGTGCTGCTGTCTGGGTAACTAGATTAGGGGATGTACTACAAGATGAAGTGACCTAGAATTAAGTTTTTCAGTCCTTTGAGAGACCCACGGTACAAAGAAATTAGTTTCCCAAGTGATGGTAGCCAGTCACTGCTTTGTACCTGCTATTCTTTCATCACACTGGCAATACTAACATATGGGATCTTAATCGTCCCCAGAACATGTCACTGTTTGTGTCTCCAAGGCAGGATCTCTCTGTATTTCCTGGTGGCTGTTTCTGGCCAAAAGTAGATTAAACACCTTGTTTAGGAAAAGGCCATCTCTGATAGCATTCCAAGGGGTCTGTATCACTGGATCACCACTGCATGGTACTACTAATATTTTGCAGTTCTACAGCAGCTGTCATTCCCCAGCTCACAGGGCTCTGCAAAAGCAATTAAGCATCAGAACACTCCTACATGGCAGGAGAATACTGTTGGATTCTGTTTTAAATGGGGAAACTGTCATGCAGAGAAGTCCAGGCTGGCATTTTCTAAAGCACTGACTAATTTTGAGAGCCTCTGTTTTTAGGTACCCAACCTAAGATGCATTAAGACTTGATTATTAGAGATGCTCAGCACCTGCTGACTTCAGCAGATGTGCTTGGGCTTTAGGAAACAAGAATGTGTCTCCCATTGGATGCCATCCAAAATCAGAGACTGCTCTGAAAAATGTTTGCATAAGTCACTTCTCTGAGCCAAATAAATCTGTGGTAATGTTGTAAAATGCCTTGAGTCCTACTCCCCTGCCTTAGTCACCATACCACGAACTCTCCTTTATACATTTTATTGTATATAGCATGAGGTTGTTTCAATATCCCACTCTTCCTGATCTTCACCTGCATTCTCTCCACTTCTTATTAGGGATCTAGTGTTGGTATTTGTGTTATATACACATTGTTTTTCTAACTACTCAATTCCTGTATGGCACAAATAGATCTTGCTTTATTTTGGCCCCATAAATGGCTCCCTGGTGCAGAGAAAAACCCTGTGAAAAAACAAATACAAACAAGAAAGTTGTTCAGGTTTATTTGCGTTCCTGCAGACCCATAATACACAGTTCTCCCCGATATTACAATTCTGATTAAACTAGTTAAGAACATTTATCCAATTAGAGCACTTTATTGGCTGTAAATTGCCAAACTTTGGATTCAGGATATAAAAATTGTCTCCTTCACACACAACATAAAAATATCTTGCTGCTATATGTCCAGCCAGAGCTCACTGAATGGTTCCACTTTACATTTACTGCTGTGTATGTGCAAACAATTAAACTGTCCTCCTTAACTGTAAACAGTAAACTACATATTGTTCTCTAATTGTTTTTCTTTTTGGCGAAACTGCTTTAAAATGTAATTATGCATGTGCCTAGGGGTATGTAGAATTGAATTATAGAGTCTACTTCCCAGCAATTCCACTTCCACTCAGACACCCCATAATTCAACTATAGGCCCCCCTTAGGAATCATATAATTATATAAACGTAAGAAGGAAGAGTTAGCTCAAGATGCACACTTATCTTCAGAGTCATCTTGTTTGGAAGAGGTGGTGTTTTAAAAAAAATAAATATATTTTTGTTCCTTTTCAAGACAGAAGGAATTCAAGTGAATTTCTATTAATATGGATGCTAGTTTTCTGTCAAGAGATGAATAATCATGCATTCCTATGCACATCAAGGTGTGAGATGTAGTGTTTGTGGAAGATGTTCTCAAAGGTAATGAATCACCTGCTTTCTACAGACAACAGAGTCCTGTGGCACTTTTAAAGACTAACAGATTTATTTATCACATGAGCTTTCGTGGGAGAAAATCCCACTTCGTCAGACGCTTTGAAGCTCTCCCACAAAAGCTCACGCGATAAATAAATCTGTTAGTCTTTAAAAGTGCCACAGGACTCTTTTGTCTTTCTACAATAGACTAACACGGCTACCCCTTTGGAATTTGACTGCTTTCTACAGACAGTCCCTTACTCAACAAAAGAAGAGGAAATAAGTGTGAATGACATTAGCTACAAGGAAAGCTCCTGGCAGAAAAGGCTTTTTTTTTAATTCTCAAGAAATTGCCTTCTTTCTTTGAGTAGAAGGGTGTGGGTTTTTTTTGTTTGTTTTTGTTTGTTTGTTTGTTTTTTGTGCTTTCCCTTAATTTCTGCAACACTGTGTGAAAGACTCCAGATGTATTTAGCATTTTTGTACAAGATATCCTGGTGGTACTGACTTGCTGTTGGGGCGAAACTAAGGCCTGGTTGACACACAGAGTTGCATCGGTTTCAATTAAAGTTTTGCTTTTAAAAAGGTTTTTCAGTCTTAATTCAGTTCAGACCTGGCTGATATCAGTTTCCCGTGTAATATAATCTATTTAAAAGCCTGTCTTATACCTAATTTTAAGGAAAGTAGTGCAATATATAGGTACAGACATGGTGAAAGTGTTTAATCCTTTCTTCCCCACTTCATTCATACGCAAGGATTCTATAGCCCACTGAAGCTAGAAATCTAATTTACCATCACCCTGTAGTAATGTGCACCAATGTATAAGGAGTGCGATGGTATCATTTTGCCCTTCTTTCACGGATGTAGATGACAACACAAGAAGAAGCAGTGCAGCAGTGTATTTCCCCTAAGGGAATATCTATACTGCAGTAAGACATTTGTGGCTGGACCATACCAGCTGCCTTGGGCTCACGGGGCTCAGGTTAGGCGGCTGTTTAATGCGGTGTAGACATTTGGGCTTGGGAGCTCTGGGAACATGGAAGAGGAGAGGGCCCAAAATCCCAGGTTCCAGCCTGAGCCCAGACATTCACATGGCAATTAAACAGCCCTTAGCCAGATCCAGTTGGCCTGAGTGTGAGTTTTTAATTACAGTGTAGACATACCCTAAGTTTCTACTGGAACACAGAAATGGAGCATGCGTCTGAGTCCGATCTTCTTGAACCAGCTATACTGAGCAGTTTGCAGAACCAGATCCTAAACGGCTTTCCCTTCTGCGTAACGGCAAATCAAAACAAAGCTCCAGAGTACATGGATCCAGGCTGCTTCCCTCATCCTCATCCGCCATGCTTCCTTTATCTTTTACATCTTAAAAGGCAGTGGATCCTCATTGCCTAATACTTCCTGGCTGTCTGGACCTCCCAGTCTATTAACACTTTCTTGTCTGGTCCACGACTTCTGTAGATCAGAAAAGATTTTTTTTATAAGTTGCCTTTTCTTGGATGAGTTGCCCCGTACCCAGACAGTCATGCCACCAGATTAAACACCAGTGACGCATGCAAAATGGGAGTACCCTGTTCTAACCATTAATAGGCACTTCTCTTGGAATCATTTGGACCCTCATGCAATGTCTTAGGAGCTTTCTTTTCCCACATTAGCGTGGAGCAACTCCCAAAGACAACACAACACTCATTACGTGCTGTGAAGCAATCTGTTCCATTTTCTTTTATTTGACTGTAGTGGAGAGAAAAATAATTTGCCTAAACAGGCTTCTATTATTTGTCCTTCTTGCCCTTCTCTTCAAAACATAATTACCAAATTTTCCACCTAAACCCCATTAAAACAAAAGAAGTCCTGAATACATATTAATCATCATCCCCTTTAATTTTTCAGTTGCTGCTTGATTAAATTGCTGCCTAGACTCATCCTTTCTTTGCTGGCAACTGGTGAGTGCCTTGCAGTGAACTCAGTCAGAGAAGTAATAAAGTGCTTTCCATTGCAGGCACTCTCAAAGTGCCAAACACAACACAAGTTATTAAAAAAACCCAAGAAAGTGAATTGCTATAAACTGTGTATTTGAAAAAAAATGTCAAGGGAAGGAGAAGATTTAAATTTCATATCCACAATTACAAAAGCAAATACATCTTTGTGGAGGATATTTCAAAGTCAAAAAGAAACGTACAACTGCGGATGGCTGCTGGTGAGTCAATGATTGGCTCTTTAAGGTTACTGCCACTTGGAGGCAAAGACTCCCCTGCCCTCCATGATACTTCCATCAGCATGCAGTGAGCTGGATTGTCCAGAATGAGTGAGCTAGCCAAACCATATAATCCATTTAATATACCAGAGTCATCCATTGCCGTCTGCCTTTGAATCTTCCCTCATACACACTTCTCTTCAGGCCAGTCCTGTTTAAGGCCTTGTCCACATGCAAACTATGAGCAGATTTAACTAAAGGTGCAAGTCCAACCTAATTTAGTTAAACCAGAGAGAACACTTCTGTGGACACACACTTAAATCAGCTTTAAAATGCTTTATATTGATTTAGCTTCAGGGCTTTTCATCATTCGGCTAAAAGTTGTGTTCCTTCTTCGTGTTAGCTAACTCATGGTGAGTAACACGAAGTAAAATCTTTGCAAAGACAGAGCAGTTTGTCATTTTCCCGTGTGTTAGGAGGTTGGGGTGAAGATTACTGGGGAAACCTAGGGTTACCCTCAACCTGCTAAAACTTGTGGAAACTACAAACTGCCTTGTCTTCTCTAGGATTTTGTATGTTAGTTACCATGTTAGCTACCATAGGATACACCCCTCCCATTTTTTCCTAGTGGAGATGCAACCCCCATCAGCAAGGAATCAACTCAAACTAAATCAATATAAATTAGTTTTAAGCCAGATGTCCACTCAGGGGTTTCTACCAATTTAACTAAGTCAATTTAAAAATCAATTTTGCTTAAACTGGTGTAAGTGTCTGTATAGACAGGGCCTAACACCAACACTAGTATATGTCACAATGTTAATCTACATCATTTGACCACCTATCACCATGGGGATCATACAATCTGAACTGATTACTTGAAGCTGGTGGCAATACCTCCTCATCCTGAGCAGTCCCGTCTTAACACCGCTTTGAGGAAGGGGGAGGATCAGGGCCATCCTTGGGGGGGAGGGGGCGAACGGGGCAATCGTCCCAGGCCCTGCAGTAACGTGAGCCCCGCACTGTTCTGCTCCAAGGGGAACAGTGCGGGGCCCACACCATGGCCCCCAAGACCGCACTTCCCCCTGCTCCCTGCGAAGGCAGCAGGGCGGGCCAGGAGCACTTCCCCTGGCCCCTAGGCTGGCCCTGCTCCCCACCCCCAGCACGGAGCAGGCAGGCCCAGCGGCGGGGCAGGTGCGTGGGACCCGGCCTCTGGGCCAGCCATGGCCACCTGGGGTCCTGGCTGCAGCCGGGGCTGGGGCTGCAGCAGGCTCGGCCAGGGATGGCTCCCCACCGTCCGGGGCCACATCCACGGCCTCGACTCCCTGCTGCCTGAGGCTGCGGCCGTGGCTCGCCGGGCCCGCAGTGGTGGCTCCCCACTGCCCAGGGCCGCAGCCTCAGCCTCAGCTCCCCGGGGCCTGGGCTGCGGCGGCGTTTCCCCGCTGCCCAGCGGGCGGCCTCAACTTCCCGGCCCACGGCCACGGCTCCCCCCAGCCTGGAGGGTGGCCGCAGCTTCCGGGGCTGGCTCCTCGGGGGGGTGACCGGGGTCCCTGAGGGGCGGAGAAGGCTGCCCCCCCCCTGCACTCCCCACCAGCATGGGGGTTGGGGGCGCTGGGCCCCACTCCCCCCTAGGGATGGCCCTGGGGCGGATAATCTTGTAATTAAAGCAGATGGCCCGGAGCTGGGAGACTTGGCTCTGGTCAATTTGGGAGATACTTAAAATAACTTGCATATCTCCCTTCGACTGTCTAACATCCACTTACCTCGACGGCTCCACTGTGCTGAGTCGAAAGGAAATACCCTTCCTTGGTCTCAGTGCTACTCCACTTGAGGGGTTGGACTTCAGCAATCGACTTCTTGATCGACTGAGTGGGTCTTCACAGGCCCGTGAATCAAACTGGGAAGTTTGAATTGACGGCAGTGAATTTTCTGCCGTCAGTATAGAGGTGCCCTCAATTTCCATTCCTAGCTCTGCCACAGACATCCTTCTACTTCACCCCTTTTACACTTCACTTTCCCATCTGTAAAATGGGGATAATGATATCTGCCTCACACACGTTTTGTGAGGCTACGTTAGTTAATGTTGGGCAAGTACTCAAACTAAGACTACAGTAACAAAGCAAAATAGACTATGACTGAGTCATAGTTGTCATAGAACCCCTGTTCTCTTGGGAGCAGTAATGCAGTCCTTCAGCAATGCTTTGCCAGGCTTATCCTTATTCAGCTCATAGCAGTCATGTGAAAATCCTAGGCTGCCTCCAGTTCCTTAACAGGTGCCTTTGAAGCCTGGAATTCCTCATCAGCAAGGATACCTTTTGGGCAACGTGGACGTTTTCACCCTATACAGTCTTTTCTCCTGTATGCCATTCAGTGTTTTAAAAATCTTCTGACTTTTGCTGTGCTTTCCACTGCTATGCTGACTTCACAATTCCAGAAACAGGGTTTATTTTCATGACAAGCTGAGATTTGCAGAATGAGGTCATATTGTTAAAGCTTCTGCTTTCTGGCATCTATCTGCTGAAAAATTTAGGGGCAAGGGATATTTTATAGCACATTCTCCTTTAAATATTTAGGCAAGTTTACTAACCATCTTACATTATATTTGCTCCGTTCTCTTAAACATGCAAACTGCGCCCCTTCCCCCCTTTCCTCTCAATCAACCCACTTTCTAGCATGCAGTTGTCTGAAAGTAGCATGCAGCTGGCGATGCAGAAACCGTCAGCTGGCATGAATAATCGTTGTGATCAATGTTCCCTCTAAGGTTTGGCGGCTTGTGTGCAAAATTTTCAAGCCGTGTGCAAAACTTTTTCTGAATAAAATTTTTGTGCAAACTCACACGACAGAAATTATAGGCATTAATTGAAGTTAAAGTAATTGTAAATAGAATTAATTAATTGTATTTAATTGAATTTGAATGAATTTTGAATTGAAATTTAATTTTTAGAAAGGTTTTTATTTAAAATTAATTTTTTTAAAGTTTTTTTTTTAAAAAGGAAGGAAAAAAAGAAGGGAGGGAGGAAGGAAGAGAGAAAGAGAGAGAAGGAAGAGAGAGAGAAAAAGGAAGGAAGAGAAAAAGAAAGAGAAGGAAAGAAGAGGAAGGAAAGAAGAGAGAAAGAAAAAAGAAGGAAAGAAAAAGGAAGACAAAGAAGGAAAAAAGAGAAAGGAAGAGAAAGAGGAAGAAAGAAAAAAGAAGGAAGGCAAAGAAGAGAAAGAAGGAAAGAAAAAGGAAAGCAAAGGAGAGAGAGAAAGAAAAAAGGGAGAAAGAAAAAAGAGAGGAGGAAGGGAGAGAAAGAAGGAAGGAAGAGAAAAAAAGAAAGAAAGAAAGGAAGCAAAGAAAGGAAGCAAAGAAGGAAAGAAGAGGAAACAGGAAGAGAAAGAAGGAGGAAGGAAGAGGAAAGAAAGAAAGGAAGAAAAAAGAAGGAAGAGAAGAAAAAGGAAGGAAAGAAGAGAAAGAAAGAAAAAAGAAGGAAAGAAAAAGGAAGACAAAGAAGGAAAAAAGAGAAAGGAAGAGAAAGAGGAAGAAAGAAAAAAGAAGGAAGGCAAAGAAGAGAAAAGGAAAGAAAAAAGAAAGCAAAGGAGAGAAAGAAGGAAAGAAAAAAGGGAGAAAGAAAAAAGAGAGGAGGAAGGGAAAGAAAGAAAGAAAGAAAGAAAGAAAGAAAGAAAGAAAGAAAGAAAGAAAGAAAGAGGAAGAGAAAGAAGGAGGAAGGAAGAGGAAAGAAAGAAAGAAAAAAGAAGGAAGAGAAGAAAAAGGAAGGAAAGAAGAGAAAGAAAAAAAGGAAAGAAAAAGGAAGACAAAGAAGGAAAAGAGAAAGAAAGAAGCAAGCCAAGGCCGCTGGCGGGGGAGGACCCTACCGCGGCCCTGGGAAGCCGCCGGTGGGGGGAGGGAGCAGACCCCAGCCCCGGAGGCTGAACCCGGCCCGGTGCTGGGAGGCCGGGGCCGTGGATGAGCCCAGCCCCGGCAAGGAGGCGGATGGCGGGGGGGAGCCCGGGAGCCCACCGTTGCCGCAGCCACCCCTCTGGCCCGGCCGCGTGGGGCAGGCAGGCAGGCCCGTGCTCCTGAGCCTGCCTGTCCCACCCTGGGGGCGGGGAGGGCCAGCCCAGAGGCCAGGCGCAGGCCGGGTGTGCTGCGGCGAAGCCGCGGCCCCGGGGGTTGGAGGGAGCGGCGGGGGCTGCCGGGCTGCGCGGGGGTCCCTCACTGCTGCGCAGGGGGTGCGACGGCCGCTGCGCGGCCGCGCAGGTTAGAGGGAACACTGGTTGTGATGTCTTACATTGTAATTCATGTATACATAGGGTTACCAGATATCAGCATGGAAAGGAGGACAGGGAAGTATGAAAAGGAGAACATTGAGAAAATGTAGTATTAATATCTGTCTTTCCCCGTGGCCCCTTCCCTGCTCCTCTGCCCGCCCCTGCGGCCCCTTCCACGATCCTCTGCTTGCTCCTGTGGCCCCTTCCTGGCTCCTCTGTCCCCCGTCCCCCCCATGGCCCCTTCCCAGCCCCCCTTACCTGGCCGGAGGTCCGGAGCTGCAGCGGTGGCCGGCAGAGCTGCTCCTGGGCCAAGCCCCTTCTGCCCTGAGCACACTCTGTTTGAGCATGCTTAGAGCGGGAGGTTTGAAACTCCCCAGCCTGGCCGCAGCAGGACAGGGTGGAACAAGCGTTCTGCCCGAGTCTGCTGCTTTGCTGGGTCCCTGGATGGAATGCACTGGAACGCAGCGTTCCGCCCCGGTTTTGGCTGAGAGCCACGGATTAGCCGAACCCTGCTTTTCAGGCATATTTTGGACCCTAAAATTCTCGGCTTAGACGCGAGCATATACGGTAGCTTCAGATAAAAACCTGAAATTTTAATCATAAGTAAAAAGCCGGACAAAATCACATATTTTTAAAATGCCTGCTTGACGGAGGACGTGAAGGTAAAAAGGAGGACATGTCCTCCTTTTGCCGGACATCTAGTAACCCTATGTATACATCCTCTCCTGAACAAACACATCTATCTCATAGTGCTCTTCAGGAAAATCAAATCAGTTCACAAAGGGCAGTAAAAGTTTAAAAACACCTTATAAAAATTTGGTGCATTACAGGTAAGAGAGCACCAGTGTCCTATTTTCCTAGGATTAGCTAATGATCACATATCGGGCTCCAGTAGAAAGCATGATGGGACTCTGGCTCAGGGAGTTCTCCTTTCCCCTGTTACTCTCATACTAAACCTGGGCTTTCTTATTTGCTAGTGTTTAGTTCTTTGTGACTATGCTTCTAGTTTATGCAGGGAAGGTCTGCTTCTGCAGACCTTACTAATGTGTTGTTCCATTGACTGCTTGGGTGAATGAAGGCTGCAGGACAGAGTCCTTATAAGGAACCCAGACTGAATGTGTAAAATGTTCAGCCAGATACCAGAGCTCTCACCTACAGTTTTGCAAGTGCAATTTGTAATTTTTTTTATTTCTGCCAGACCCTGGTGGAGTACTAGAGGAAATAACCTGTTAGGGAAGACGCTTCTAACTGTGCCGTGCACCCTTGTGGCCCCCCACCACAGTGCCTGTAAAACTCATGTTGGTGATGTTTGTTCTTTGCTCCATCACAGCAGCATCATGCACTGCAGTTATTAGAGCTTTTACATCAGCATAGCACAGCCATAACCTTTATTTCCAGGGAGCATAATGAGTTGGACTACTGAGATCTTGAAACAGGTGTGAGATTAACCTTTGCCTCCTCCCTTATTATGTTAGCAAACGGAAGCTCTTAAAAGACCAGAAACATAACTTAAAAAACAAACAACTTTACCTGGGGCAACAAATAATCATGTAGGTGTAGCAAACAGGCTTTGAACCTGTTGTATCCCACGATGCAGTCCAGTGCCTTGCTATGAAATAGCAGGTGCACATTTCTTCACACAGCAAGGAGAAGTTGTCAGGGAGAGAGCACTCTGCCCATATGCATTCTGGGCTAATATGCTCTGGTGCAACTATAAAACATTTATTTAGGTGCAATGTTACAAGGGATGTGACTTTAGTGGAATGAAGTTCATCGGCTTGAAATAACTCTCAGGACCTAAAATGGGCTGTAATATGGCATGAAGAGAATGTTTGTTGCAGAAAGAAAAGGTGTAAGAGCTGCTCAATGCATCTACGTACTTGGCAAAACCTTACATTGCCATAAGGCTGCTAATTGACCAGGTGCTGTCATAGACCATGCAATGGACCCAGGTAGCTGCCTGGTTCCTGTTGAAACTTGAGCTGTAAGGCTATGTCAACACTATAAAAAGTTAGGTTGACTTTGTTAAGTTGACTTAAAGTCAACTTTAAGTCAACCTAAATTCAACCTTATTAGGTTGACTTAACAAAGTGGTTTTCTTTAACCGGGACTTAGAAATTCGACCTTCCCTTAGGTCGACCTAAGAAAGTGGACTTATGCATCCACACTGGGCTTAGGTTGACTTAAGGAGGGTTAGTTCGAATACCCCACGATTCTTATTAAGTCGACCTAAGCGTTCATTAGGTCGACTTAAGGAAGCCCCTTAAGTCAACCTAATGAAAGCCTAATGTGGACAGGGACAGGGACAGGCCATTGGCAGAAGTGTGCCCAGTGTGATCTGCCAGTACGCAGCCCTACTATGAGTGCATTTCCGAAAGGGTGTGAGGTTTGAGGGACATGGGTTGCTGGTGCGAACAAGAGTTTAGACTACCACAGCATAGCATTACAAAACACTCATGGAAGAAGAGGCCTTTTGCTTGGGGCACCTCTGTCTGAAATGCCCTTGAATGGCTATATCAAAATAGCATTCGCTTACGCTTACACAGTGATTTGCAAAGAGCATCATTATCATCTTTCAGATTTCATTGACTGCCTTCTGCTTCCTCTTTCATGACTGTTACAGTGAATCAGACTCTCTGGTTTGCTTCTTCCATGTTTCCCTTTCTTACATTAAACTGAAACTTTCAAATATAGAGCTGTCAGTGGGGACGTGATAAACCAAAATGCTACATTATTTATGTATTTATTTATTTACAGGGTTCCATCAGAACTTTGGTTTCTAAGCCCAAGGGGCTTCCTCGGTAAGTTAGACAGGCAGTACTTTTAAAACACATAATGCAGTAGCTATCTAGATGAAGACACTGTCCTGAACTAGTGCAGAGGAATTTTAAAAACAAACAAATAATATTTATCGTCTTTGGTGGATTGTAGCTGAAAGGCTTTGAGAAGTAAGAGTTGGTTAAAAACAGATTCAAACCAGGAGAAGGGCAGTAGCTGCAAGTATAAAGGGTGAGGAAAGGAGCAAGGGATGGCAGAACAATATGAAAAAGGGTGTTTAAGAAGGAGAAGGAGGAGGAGATGAGCAGTTATAAAGTACACACACAGGTATGCATTGCCTTAAAGGTGAGGATAAGACACTCAGACTTGATGCAGAATGGAGAAGAGGCTAGGGGATGCATTTAAAGAGGGGAGAGACATGACTGGGACTATTGTAGGGGAAGCTTATTTTAACCATGACATTTTTTTAGATTCAGTGAGAAAGATGAGTCTGGGGAGTCCAGAGTAAAGGAGGTGTTGGGAATTGAGGTGCTGAATGACAACCTTAGAGACAGATCTGGCCCGTTAATCTCCTTTCTTCTCCTTTTGTGGTAACATCTTTGTATGTATAGTATCATCCAACTCTTTTTTTTTTTTTATTGCCTGCTTCTTGTACATTTCCTTTAAGTAATTCTTAAAGGGCATGTCAATTAGGCTGATACTGGTAATGTTCCACAGAGCACCAGCAGACTTTTTGAATATGTAGCATTTAATAACTAGAAGAGTAGCAGAGAGCTTTTAATGAGACCCTCAAAGGAGCCTTTGGGTTCAACAAGCTTTTGCATCTTTCTTCACTCAGTTCCTACACACTGTGGTGCTTGCTGCTGCTTGAAGACATTCCGCTCCAACTTCAGAAAAAAGTGTAATGGCAAAATTGCTCACATACAAAAGGAGTTGCATCTCAATTCTATTTTTGCTGTATGCTGCTGCTTTATTTTCTTACAAGAGATTTTTGAGCTGCTACGTAAAATTTAAAAAAATTGTGATAAAATGAAAGGCCTTTCTTACTGGATTTTACATGGTACAAAAGGGAAATAAAATAAATATTAAACAGAATCAACACAAAAATACAATGGTTGTAATAAACCTAGGTATCTTTTTCTGGCTTTTGTTTGCTCCCATGTAAGAAAAGGAGAGAAGAAGTCAAACAAAAGGGAAGCAGACCCTTCCTATGGCAAGGTTGCACAGCAGTATTCTGTGTGGTTCCACCTTGTAGAATGCACATTACAGGAGTTTTTTTCAAACTGGAGAATAAGCAACATCCATCAGACAATGTACTTTTAAAGAAGGCAGATGAGTTATTTGAGAACCATGAAGAACCTGGGGACCATGCATATAAATATAAATAAATGAGATGATTATCCATCAAAGACAGTGCGATATGTATATCAGCCCAAATAATCCAAAATGACTAGTGACTTTGGGTGCCTATCTGGAGACAGCTTAAAGGATCCTGACTTTCAGAAAGTGTGAAGCTCCCACCCTACGGCAATCCAGCCCTCTTTAAGGTGTCTGAGCTGCATGCCCAAAATGGGTGCTCACTTTTGAAAATCTTGGCCACTTGTTTGACATGTTAAGGGTAACTGGGCATCTCAAAATGGGAGGAATAAACTAGAAATGTGTAATTATTCCACACAGAATTAATGATAACGTGGGAGGGCCTTTCAAAAAGTTTTCTTTTTGATGATAGATGGAATCCTCTTATGAGTGCCTGTCAGCTACTGAAATGTTGAAAGTATCTTTTCTTGTACCAAACAGTGGCACTGGGACCAAGCTAAGGTTTCCTGGCTGACTGACAGACAGCTTAATCCAAAACCTATTGAAATCAATGGGAGTCTGGGTTTTGGATCAGACATAGAGAGTGGCATGGTCTGATTGCAAGACTGGGAGCTAGGAAATCCTAAGTACTTATCCCAGGTCTGACACTGACAGGTTGTGGACAAGACTCTTAAGCTTCTGTTCCTGAGCATTGCCATTTGTAAAATGCATGCGTTTTGCTAGCATTAATGCCTGGAAAGTAATTTTAAGGTAAAAAAATGCTATAAGAGTATTCCTATCACAATGCCAGGCAAAACCAAGCCCCCTCACAAAGGCTTCTCTGTTTTCTTTTTGTATTACGTTTCAAAAAATATCTGAACACAGCTATCTATGTAATGCTTCCCTTTCAGATCCTAATGTGACTCAGATAATGAGGCACAAGGGAGAGGAGGGAGTGGGGCAGGTGATGGGGTGTGGAGCTGGGGGGCACAGAGGAGGAAGTGTGGGGCAGGTGATGGGGTGGGGAGCTGGGGGGGCTGAGGAGGATGTGGGGGGCAGGTGATGGGGGCGCTGAGGAGGGGTGGGGGGCCGGTGATGGGGGCTCTGAGGGAGTGGGGAGCTGGGGGGTGCTGAGGAGGGGTGGGGGGCCGGTGATGGGGGCGCTGATGAGGGAGTGGGGGGCAGGTAATGGGGGCAGGGAGCGCACGGCTGCCCGCCCTCCCTCCCACCCAGCGGTGATTACCATTTTTCAATTTGCAATTCTTTAGAGAATCGGGGGTTTACTGGTATTGGAGAAAAGGACAAAAGTGATGCTTAAGTGCAATCTGCCTACGATTTGTCCGTGAATTACATGTTTATAAAATACTCTGATTAGAGCAGGGTAGGCTACACATGGTGATCAGAAAATTGATTGCGCAGAAAATTGATTGCGTAGGTGATTCTTCCCCCCACAAGCATTTCTGTGCACAGCCACTGTTTTTCTCAGTAATCGCCTACTCCCAAAACTAAATCTCTCAGAACATCTCAGACAGGATTAATGAAGTTAGAATTGCTTCAGTCTCCATATTTTCTGTAGTCTGATTGATATTTTCTCCCAATCCATGCAGTATGATTTTGGCTTCTCTCATATCAGTCTCTTCTCTATAGGACAGGTCTTATGGTCTTCAAGAGTGAGTTTTGCAATGGTCATTGCCATCCAGAACATATTGTAGTGGGCATTATCATGAGGTGTAATTTAATGTTCAGGGCTGGGCATTGCACATGATGCTGGGTGAAATCATCCTGTAAATTCCCTCTAAAAAATCTGAAATCTCTTGAGCACTGGGGAGTGGACACAAACGTTCTGGTTGGTACTTTAACATCTGGGTTGGAATAGCCTCCACTTATCTTAAATTTTCATGCCACAAATGGCAATGTCCGCTGGCTCTACAGAGCAGCAGATTCACTGGTTCTACCCTACCTCCATCCATCCCAGCATGTTTGGGGAACCCTCGTAGAGCTATGTTTCACAGAGCACATATGGGGCACACCTTCTGTACGTTATCTTGAAATCCAGACCCTGCTCCTTTTCTGTGTACTCATAACAGAACCGCACAAAGCCCACTCTGGGTGGGGAGTGGGGCTTTGCACTTCATTACAGATTTGCTTTCTTTCCACATACATATTGATATTGTTTTATTCTCAAGTGAGTAGTGGCAACAGCCCTAAAGTCATTGAATAGAGGTTCTCCGAGTAAAATGACATTGGTTTTCTTCCCTATAGCAAAGTTGCATTGTAAGCCAATTGTATCTTTAATAAGACTAGCTTGTCTAGAACTGCACTTGGTTAGAAGATGGAAAGTTTCACTGTGAGCCCGTCATCCCCTTGTCAAAGTTAATTTCCCCTCTGTTTAGCCAGCTCTGAGGTAATAGTGTGCTTGGTTTGTCAATTTACTAAAGAAAGAGAGAGAAGCCAAATGCTTTATTTGTTGAAAACAGTTTTAGGGGAAAGTCCTGAAGTCTGTTGAATGAGGTAATTGCCCAGAGCTTATTGTACTATTGAGTTGTTGGAATTTTTTGTTTTATTTTCACTATTGATGTTCACTGCAGTGTTGATACATAGGTTGCCCTGAATTTTATTGATATAAGGGGAATGATTCAATTTTGAATAAATTCAAAAGGAATGGGTAGTGATATCTAAATAAGAGTTCTCCAAATCAGTGTAGAAGAAAGCAGGAAGGGGGGCTGCTGGCAATTGGGACAGAGAGAAGAGTATCTGGGTAAATTCTCTCCTCCTCTGAAGAAGAAATTATTATAAATGGGAGAAGTGGTGGTCAAGAATTTGTCTCTAAGAAGGGAAAAAGTTTGCTTTGGGTGTATATTCTTAGTAGGTTCCACTGGGCAGTAGGGGGATAAATCTGGTACCCTCTCCTTCAGTGTCTCTGACTAATGGGTGTAGGAGTGGGGATAGAGGTATGTGGTGTCAAGGTCTCCTAACCGTATTAATTCCATTGCTGATTCTTGTCTTTCCTGCTTTCAAACACTTTCTTGGGCTTAGGAGAGCTGGACAGGATTTTACATGTAACATCTGAATAGAGCTGACTTTGATGACATCAAGAGTGTTGAAAACTTGTTGTGTTTTCTCTCAGGAGTATCTGTCTACCTATCTCTTATTTTTTTCAAAACCACCTACTTTAAACCCAAGTGCTTGCACTGGATATGAGTTATGCAAACTGCAGTTAAAGATACAAATTATTTTTAAGAAATAAGTTCCAAAGAGGAAGCCGTGTTAGTCTTGGTCAGCAAAACAAACAAGGAGTCCTGTGGCACTTTTAAAGACTAACAAATTTATTTATTACATGAGCTTTCGTAGGAGAAAATCCCACTTCCTCAGATGCTTTGAAGCGTCTGAAAAAGTGGGATTTTCTCCCACAAAAGCTCATGTGATAAAAAATTTGTTAGTCTTTAAAAGTGCCACAGGACTCCTTGTTTGTTTTTGTTTTTAAGAAATAGGTTTTATTGGCCAAAACTGCTTCAGAACAGGTCAGTAACAGAGATCTTGGTAAGTCTTGAGGATTTAATCATGATCATTCATCTTAATACTGCACGATTGAGCAAGTCCTGTAGTGAACTAAGACCTCTGGAAAACTAGAGAATATAGATAAGCTTTGTAGTGTACCCTGAAAATCAAGAAACCCAGCAGTTGTTGGACCAAGGCGGAAGTGACTTCCTGAGTCACCGCCTTCTACATACAATGTGTGCATTGTATGGTAATTTTGGGGTTGAAAATTTCTGTAAACCATATATGTCCAAAGGAAGAGAAGAAAAAATAACTCAGGTCTTCCTTGTGCCTTCTTGTTCTCTTTGTTCACTCCAGTTTTCTCTCTCCATTTGTGCCTGTCTGTTGTATTTGCTCAGCCCCACATTTTCAGACCTAGGTACCTAAGATTAGTTACTAAAGACAAGATAACTGTTGAGTTTGGGACCCCAATTGTAGGTTCCTTAAAAGAACTTCTGAAAATCAGGCCTCTTTAAAAGTCACTTTTGAAAATTTTGGCCCTTCACCCATATATAGGCACCTAAATTAAAGTGGTCTTCAAAGGTGCTGAGTGCCTGCAGCTCCCATTGACTTCAATGAGAATTGTTGATGCTCAGCATCTTGAAATCAGGCCAGGATTATTCATTTGTTATAATTTGTAATTATTACTTATCTCTGGCTCTGTTGTGCAATAGTACAGCTGAGCTTTTGCTCTAATCTTAGCTGTTATCTTTATCTACTATAACAACCATACCCTAAGCTGTTTACAGAGATAGCTATATATGGATTTAGGTGTCTAATTTTAGGTACCTAAGTCTGAAAAATTTAGATTTTCTATTGTTGATTCCTTCAAATTGTTTCTTTCTTTTCTAAATGTTTTCCCATGCTCTCGTTCTACGCTTTCTTCCCCATTTTATGCCAGTCTTCTCCATCTATGTTTCCTGACACCTTGGGCCAAGTTTATATAATGAGATGTTTCACTCTTTTTGATGCCCCTTTGGGCAACAGTGAACTGTTAATCAAGAAGAAGAAGTTCCTGTTTTTCCTACTTGACAATTAATTGGCATCCAGTAGAGAGCATCTGTCACAGAATATAGCTGGTGCTCCATGCGAGTTATTCTGAGATGAGTTGCTTACAAAAAATATGGACTATCAGTGTCTCTGAATAATCACTTAAAATAACATTCCTAAATCTATGAGCTGATAGAGTGGCAGCCCTTAAACACCTGAGCAGCAGGATCTCTTCATCAGAGATTAACTTTACCACTGGTTTTCCAAATTGCAAAGACCTGCAAGACAAAACAGAGACATTTATGGTGATAGTCTCAGACTAAGAGAACTGGTCATGTATTGGGAGCCATTCAAGGTTTCCAATGGGTAGTGGCACTCCATTCTTTCCTTGCCTAAATTGATGGAGATGAGCTTTTCTGAGCCACATATACATGAGGTAGATCAGAGGCGGTGGCCATTGAGTGGAAAATCTTTCCATTTTAGTACAAAAGGGTAAAATTTCAAGGCGTTGAGGAATAAAGGAGTCCTTTGAAGTAACAGAACCTTTGAGATTCCATATTTCTCAATTAACTTAGAGGAGAATGTAAGAGAGAGATTTCAGCCACGTCAGTGAAGCAAGGAAACTTGCTGAGGAGACGAGGTCATTTATACAGGGGCATTTCACCTGATGATACTTTACTTTTGAATTAGTCTTTTTTTAAAGTTTCCCACTCAGATCCTGATCATCCTCAGCTCTCACAATAGCTGCAAAATTCTTTCTTATGGCTGTCCTCCATCTCCAAAGATAGAGGGACTCCCAATCAATCTGCAAGACTTAAGCTGTAGAAGAGAGGGGAACTGAAGTGAATGTGTGCCCTGAAAACCCATGTTTTTTCCATATCATCATCCTGTGTGGTCAGGAAGCTTTTCATCAGAACTATGGGGATGCAGCCTGCATGAATTCATTGTGGAAGTCCTGCACAGCTACTTGTAGATTATCCAGTAAGCCTTGCTGTTAACTGATATGTGGCTCACTTATCCTTAAGAGAGCGAGAGATTTGGAATTGAAACCCTGGTATCTCACTGCATGGTGTGCAGATACTACCCCTAGCTAAGCCCTTACCCAGGGATTTTTAAAGGTTTTTGTGGTAGCCCCAGACAAAATATTGGAGTTGGTGCCGCATAGAGGACTCTCAAGTCCCCTGATGGTGAGTGGTTAGAAAGAACGCTATGCTATAAGAGCTTTCTTTCCCTTTTAATGCATTTCATCTGTTAAATACTTAATGTGATTGGAGTGAAGACCTTTTGTAACATCAAGAGATGTTTTCTCATTACTAGACTGTTCCATACAGTTACAATTTGAAACCAATCACTTAGCATTAGGTGGCTAAGGGTTATTAATTAGAAGCAATTTCTCCATAGTACAGCTGCAGACACTAACTGTCCAGATGATGACATATTAGTGAATCAAATAGAACATCTTACCCTTCTTCCATGAATCTTGCTTTTATATTGATGTCAAATAAAAGGTTTCGTCCAGACAGTTCTCCTCCTCTTTGTGTTTTTTTCTCTTGTGGCCAGTTCCACATGTTAGGTAAAAAAAATTGTTTTAATTCTAAGAGGTCCTGCAGCTGTTGGTATAAGTTAGTACTTACTCATCTGTCCTCAAATGTCACTTCCAAAACCACATGAGTTGATCCCTTTGTTTTTCTAGAGAACCTAGCTGAGCCTGGAGCACATTCTGGTAAGTACTGTATCAACAGTTTCAGCTCCTACCCCTTCAGAGATTGCACTCTAGATAACAGACAGACAAAGTGTAGGGAAAAGTTAGTACCACTGTGTTTTTACATATGGGGAAATGAAAAACAGAGAGGTGAAGTGACCTACCCAAGGTCACACAATAAATCTTTAGGGGAGCCTGGAGTTTGCTCTGAAACCTCTTGAGGCCCAGTCTAGTGCCTGAACCACAGGGCCATCTTTCTCCTCTTTCTGCTTTCTTTTTTACTGCCTTTAAAAAGTAATCTGTGGATGCTATGTATTACCCTATGCCATGAGTGTTGCTCTGCTTTTCTGAATCCTAGTTTTTATCAAATGCTTGAGAATAATGCTAATTAATGTTTATGTTAGCACTGTACCAAAGAACTCCCAATTGCTGTATGTGAGGAAGGAATATGATGTCCCACAAAACAATCATGCTACGGTTTATTTTAAACCCAGGCGATATTCTTCTGCTATATTTTGCTATTCTTTCTTTGGTTCAGTGCTCATCATGGTACACAGGACGTTGCTCTGAAACTATGGTAAACATGGCTACAAACCTTGCTGAACATGTTCTTTTGCTTTTCCCTGTCATTATAGGGGTAAGCGAAAGATACAGCTCAGTTGCACTGTAATCCCATTCAAAATGTTGTATGTGGACAAGATTTCAATATAGGAAGGTGGGGTGGACAATGACGCAGTGACGTGGTATTCAGGAAAGCATTATAGTGCTGGCAGAGAAGCCCAGCCTGCAGTTCCCCTGTTGTAAGCCAAAGGATGAAGTTCCCTGGGGTATGTTGGGCTGGAGCTTCACTTTTCCCTCCACAATGTAAAGTTTAAAGACCTAGCCCATTAGTCATCTTGTGAGCCTACTTGTGGAAGGCATGATTAGGACTTTACTATAAAAAACAAACCAACCAAATTCCCTTTCCACAGGCTGGAGGGAAATCTGAAGAGGAAAAGTTGCAAAAAGAACTCCTTGAGAATGGCAAGGGTGCAGACATAGGGATTGATTCATTACATTCATTGGAAAGACTCCCATTGACTACAGTGGGAGTGAAGAAAGCTCTTCAGGAAGCTCGGAGCTCTCGATAAAAAACAACACCCCAACAACCAATCAGACAAAAATTACACAGACCTCATTGTGTCATGCTTTACTCACGTTCTTGCACTTAAGTGCTGCCTTTGTGTTGGCTGTGTGTCTCACATTGTATTAATTGAATGCAGTCTTTTGACAGGAATCAATTTAGTTTGAGATGTAAAAAGCCCCATTTAATTTACACCAGAATCTCCACTTTTCTGCTCTGTTTTGGTGGACATCCTGGGATTACTAGTCAGTTTATTGTCAGAAGAGCTTTCTGCAGGTTTCCTTTCTCTGAAAAAGTCTGTGGCATTTGTGTGAAAGCCTTTTTTCCTCCACCTGTGAATCACAGCGCACCCTGGGACATTTCAGCTTTGTCAGCTTAACTATTGTTAAGCTGTAATCATTCATCATCACTGGCAATGATTTGTGTGTGTGTGTGTGTGTGTGTGTGTGTGTGTGTGTGTGTGTGTGTGTGTGTATATAGATATAGATATATAGATATAGATATAGATAGATAGATAGATATAAAAAACAGGTATAGTAGAATATTTATTTGCAAATACTGTGAGCTTGCAGAGGCTTTAGAGATATAATTTATTAAGTCATACTTATGTAGTGATGCTTCCTGATGGAAAATGTTGTGCTGAGAAAGCACTTTCAGGTGTTACTTAATTTTTTTTTTGAGATAGAACTTTTTTTCCATCTTAGGCAACATAGAGAGAGTGAGACTTTTCAGATATACAAATTCCTTTTCCCTCCAATGGTAAGGGAGACTATGTAAATAAAACTGACAAATATAAAAAAATGCAATAAACTATAACTGCTTCATGAATTTATAACACGAGGAAGCAAAGCAATAAAAAAGCTATGAATTGGTGTCACTCATACTCCTTCATCAAGCTGTACTAAGCAATATATACACCAGACAATGCAAGAATATAACCAGACCTTCCCTAATACATTCCATAGATACAAACTGGAAAGGCATTTTCTGTGTTACATTATGACATATGCCATGCGCTACATATTGTAATAGAGCACAAGTTAACTAGGAAATTAAACCCTTTCATCCACTTTTGGGGCTCATTGATGTTGCAGCGATTATTTGGCCAAAGATTACTTGTAGCTACCAGCTAGTCAAAACTCCCTGTTAGACAATCCCAATGAAAATGATTTGATTCTGATTTTTAGTTCAGGAGGTTTGTGATACTCCCTCTCATTTCCTGATTTTCAAAGGAAATGCAACCCAAAAGCCAACAGTGCCACAGCCTTTCCTTCTGTACATGGCTATGGAGTTGCTGATCAAATAAAGATCTATACTCCCTTTAGTAGAGGTGCCCCGCTCTCGGTTTGTATGGTGACAAGACACAGGGTAAACTGTTTCCTTTGGACATAGCAAGGACAAAGAAAGGATCATTTGAGGTAATACTTGTGGCACACTGTCCCTTTCTGTAGTTAGCTCAGGAGATGCTCCATACTATATACATAGGACAGTTGAGAGTATAGGAAAGTCTCAAATGTGCTAATGCACAACAGAGTTTTAGATAAATGAGTAATTATTTAAAAATTGCTGAAATGAAACAAGGGGATGATCTGTGCTCTTTCTAGAACTCAAATAGGAGAGTTTTTTACAGGCAAAACATTTAAGCTATAAAAGCAAGAAATAAGTTTTATTATAAAGGGCTTCTCACATGGTGGTATTATGTAATTAGAATAATATTTGCGTAGGCAAACAATGCATTTAAAAGAAACTCAGAAAGGATTCTAAACCTCTTTCTCTCAGCTCTCTGGAATTTCAAAGCAATCAGATGATGCCTTTGCTTTGTGTATTAACCACTTGTCATTAGAGTGTGATTATTTGTCACCACTCTGATATTGATCAGTGGAGCCACGCCCCTTGCTACAGGTTTGGAATGCTACACATTGATTGAAATGTACATTTAAAAGCTGTCTCTGCATAGAAAACCAGTCTAGAGAGAGAGATTTGCTTCCCCTGTTCCCTTCACAGTAAGAGGCTAAACTTCAGAAAGTGAAGTCCTTGTATGCATCTTTATTTGTTGTATGGATATCATTGTTATTGTTGGGCTTCCTCAGTTCTAGTGACTGAGATTCAGTAAATGAGTGCCGAACCATTCTTTTCCAAATTTCTGTGCCATGTCAGCTGGAGAAGTGGAGTGAAAACAAATGCACTCAGAACTGAGGTGTGTGTGCGTGTGTGTGTTGGAGGGCATCAGGAATGGTGGGTGGAGATTTCCTGTCAAAAAGGAGGGAAGAGCCTACTATGTGCCCAAATGACTGTTACAATGTATGACAAATATATTACTATCAACAGAGAGCACAGTCAGAACAAAGCAGTTTATGCTCCACACCATGTGTTGCTGGATCACATGCAGCAAACATCACTTTAGCATTTCAACTCGTCCCTGATGCTGAGTCCCTTTATGGCTGCAGATTTAGCAGCATTGTCTGAATTTGCCCTGTGTATTGCTTTTATTGCCACTGTGTCCTTTATAGCAGTATATTGGGCTGCCAAGGAGGCTATTAAGCTTCAAGAGCTTGAATCTGACAGGAGACACTCAAGAAAGCAATATATTTATTCAATGAGTTAGAAACAACCTATTAGATCATGCAGTCTATATCCCTGCAAATACAGGTAATCTCCCTGTGATAAGAGCTGAAGCAGTAAATCCACAGTAAATTTATGAGATGTTACATTAGAATATGGCTGCATTGTGCAGGATCTAGGATTAGGAACAATTGAAGTTGCTCTTAAAATCACCAGCAGATTATTAAGGACCAAGTGTGTGTAGATGATGCTGTCAACACCCGTTCTGTATTTCAGCACTAAGGAGAGCAGCGTGCCCTTCCGCATTTTATTCAGACATATTTGCAACTCAAACTTTGACTTATATTTAAGACTCTCTTTTTGAGGAGGATTTCAGATTCCTTAATGAAGTCTCCTCTATCTTATCTGCTTTGCAAGCATCATACTTTTTGCTTTATGTGTAAGTCCATCTTATGCCTTAAAACCCATAACTTGCCTTTCTCTTTTCAGTTTCCTGTCCTCTGGCTTGGACACAGACCTCCAGATGTGTCCTTGCCAACATTTGCTGTGGTGTTATTACAATGTTTTTGTTTTTTTACAGACTTTATCTGAGAACCTTTAGAGATGACTTTTCAGAGAATTAGGAGCTCCAAACCACAGCCTTAATCCTTCCATTCCCGTTTGCCTTTTTTCAAAATAGGGTTTACTTCCTTTGTTGGACTCTGATTTCAGATATTCCTCTTTTTCCAATTATACTGATTTCATTGTGATTATCCCAGGTGGATTTAGAAATGACATTTGAGGAACAGATGAATAAGCTTTAACATTTTCAATTTTGCATCCATCAAAACTAGAACCTGAAACTGATGTATAATCATTTCATCAATTCTTCCTCATTCTGCTCTCTCACTCTAATATATGCATTTGCTTTGCATTATCTGTTAACTTGTTACTGACTCAATGCTTTACTCATTATGCCTCCATCTGAATTAAAGTTTGGGAGAATTTCCAAATTAGATTCTTGTGGCATTGATAAGTATCAATTTCAAACCACTCTGAGATAATTTTTTAATCTTTCATGTGTAACACTGCCATTGTAGGCCATCTTCATCTGCTACCTTTCTGCATTTTTGCATTCTCAGTCACTGAGATGACTTTGCAGTGTGATGCAATTAAGCATACTACAGAAATTACTAATTAAAGTCAATGGTACTTAACATGCTGAAGTGCTTTCCTGAATAAGGATGGTTTTAAGCATGTGATTAAGTGCTCTGCTGAACTGGGGCTTCAAAGCCCTAACTAAAACTGCTCTAGTAAGTTTTTGTACAAGGGACACAACATAATTTTTTGATTGATTATGATTAAATTACAGGTACTGTAGTTCTGTTCTACTTGCAACTGCAAGTGATATGATGAATGTATCTTAAAGGGATGAACCTACTTTTGAGGAATGCTACTAATACAGCAGCAGGGACCAACCTAATAACTTCTGGTACACTTTCCCAATGGGAGTATGAACACAGCATTCTAATTTCCTTCCCTTTGTTTTGATGCCACCACTTGTACTCAAATATACTTCTTTGATTACACAGGAGTGCAATTTGAAAGGGTAATTAGGTAGAAGAGTAATGAATGCGTCATTTCACCAAAGGAAACTGGAAAAGTGTAATTTTAAATGTTGCTGTTATTGATACTAAAACAAAGACCCTTTTAGTGGCCGGCTGAATGATTTGTGGAATTTTTTAGGAGTGAAAAGAACATGCTTAATGCAGTGCATTAGCCTGGCAAATACCAAAGCTGGTGAAACAAATCTTATCTTATAGGTTACATTTGATTAAAAGGAAATAAACTAACACTCTACATTGCAGAGTCACATTGCTTGGAACAGGTGACAACAGATTACACTGCCATAGCGGGCAGTGAGGATCAAGGATGCAGAGAGCAGGATGTTGTTCTGAGAGGCTGATATAGTTCAGGATCACAGGCATCAGGAGTCATCACACCCTGCAGCAGACTCCAGTTAAACAACAAACAAACAAACAAGCTCCTCCATTCCACACACCTGGAATAAGACAAATTGCACTACTACTACATGGAGTAATAGATTTCAGGACCATGGATATAACTCATGGCACTTCCCTTTTAAATAAGGTATAGCACTATGGAAAGTGCCAGATTTCACTGCTGCACCAGAGATTCATTTCAGAAGCAGGTAAAGCATCAGGTTGCCCCACCATACAAGGTATTGAAATTTAAGACAACACCATGGGCCAGCTCCTCAGCTGGAGTAAAGTGATCTCATTGAAACCACACTGATTTATACCAGCTGAGGATCAAAACCAGTAATTTTTGAAGGATTTTCTGTTTCATATGTAAATAACGGTTCATGTCTCAAGCTCAGAGGTTTATCAGCATTGCTAATTGTAGTTTTTTGTTGTCATAAATCCATTTTTCAACCAGATGAAAAGGAAGTGGTCTGGCAAGCGAAACAATTAGTTTCATAGAGCTTTTAATTTTTAATCACTATGCACTGTTTATTATCTGCAGAATTTTAAGATGCGGCAGCTGTAATGCTGTGTGCCCAGCTCAGTCCTAGCCATCTGAAGTTACTTACCTAGGTGTTGCAGGAATCTCAGTGCAACAAGAGAGCAGCAAAATTAAGTGACAACAAAGCAAACTAAAATACCAATATAAAAAAATTCCAGCAAGAGATGTATTTTTTTAAAAAAGTGAAGCCCTGAATCTGGTGGTAGAGAAGTATCTTCATTGTGGAGCATTATTAACATGGAGTTAACACCTACATGCTGGTTGGATTTGGCACTAGCTCTGAGCTGAGGCAGAGTGCATTTTGGAAGTAATGCAGATATGAGCTAAAGTGAATTTAGTGAGGAATGGATTTCCCAGGCTGCAGTGCTGTAGAAAGCAGCCTTGCATCCTGCAAAATTTTCCTACACAGCTCAACTCATGCATCCTATTGGGGTGAACTAGACTAGGGACATTTATGTGTGTTGTGCCTCTAGAACGATGATTTTTCGACCTTTTTGCATTTGCAAACCCCTAAAAAATTTGAATGGAGGTGTGGATCCTACTGGAAATCTTAGACATAGTCTGCAGACCCCAGGACCAGAGGTTGAAAACCACTGTTCTGTGGTAATGTCAATCTTTTGTGAACCCCTTACAATATAGTCTGTTAGCCTCCAAGGGTCTCCAGAATCCAGATTGAAAATCACTACTCTGAGGTCCCTTCCAACCCTATGATTCTATGTCCACCAGGAATTATATTGAGATGACTAGACTCATTTTTATTTATAAATGTGGTGGATTTTATTGTGGGAAGGGTAGAATATTCATTCATTGCACTCCACCAGCCTTCCTGCAGCATTCATGTTCACCTGAGCATTAAAATCACTCTGGAAAGAGGCTGCCCAATAGTCCTGTAATTGAAAATAAGAGCAGGGGTTTTTATAATTGCCCAGTGGATTAGGCTAGCCAATTCCCGTTGTTTTTAGTAGTAATTGTGGGGCAGATGCTCAGGCTCAATGGAGCTATGGCAATTTACCTCCACAGAAGATCTGCCCCATGCATGCAGATCCCTTAAGCAGCTCTGAAACTCTCACCCAACATGTTAAAGATAGGGGAGTCAGCAGTAGAAAGGAGAAGAAATTGTGTGTTTGGCAGACTAACAGTTAAAATTCCTTTGACTTGTTTAATGTATCATGTGACACTCGACAGCAGAACATGTTTGGTGCAAGTATTGCTTCTTGTTCAGAGAGAGACTCTCAGAATCAAAGAAGAAACTGGAATCCGTATCTTACAGGCTCTTCATTTGGCATAGGCCTGCAATGGTCATAGATCAAAAGTGCAAAAATGGTTAACAAATTGTCTGCACGTCAGGCCAGTAGAGGACTCCCTCAGCATTGGTAATTCTGGAGCAAGACGAACCTCATTTGGATCCCAGTGCCCATCTGTAAGGAAATATGCCTAATTGATCTGAGAGCGAAAGAGAGAGAAATTTTGATTTGTAGCTAATTACATGGGGGACTTCTGTTATTTGATTTAAGAAGAGCAGAGTTCTCCCAGGTACAACAGGCAGAGCTGAATTACAGCTATGTGAGAAGTAAGATTACAAGGGGTTTAACTAATTGCCTGTCTGCATTTCCCTCACCCCTGAGAATAGGCTGGTGCTAGACAAATGAAGCAAGAAATTAAAATTGAAATAGAAAGTTCACATTAAAACTGGTGATTGGGAGATGAGGTGGGAATGAGAGAAGATGGAAAGTTTAGTATTACAGAATAGTGGATGCTCAACTCCATGGAGTGATACCCCTTTACATCAGCTGGGGATCTGACCCAGCACATTAATCTCTGTGGCTTACCTTAGTTATGTAGAAATGCTAACTCACATAATGTTGGAGATCTTAGAGTTTTGTTCTAGTGACCACAAATCCTTGAGATACTCCCTCCAAACATGCTCTTGTTAGCAAATAATTACTTGATGCGGCAAAGAGAAAAATTCAGTGTCTTTAGTCCCAGGTATTGTAAAACTAATAATGTACCCTTAGTGATGGGGGTAACACATTCATTCAGTTTACAGCAAAGATGTCTCCTTGTAGAGTGCCCTATTTCCCATTAGTTTGTCACCTCATAATAAATTATGCCTAGATACTCAAGCTTTTATTTTCCCTTAGGATATCCTCTACTTAAGCCTTCACATCAAAAGGGCTCTTGTGCTCAGTGTGCAATCCAGGTAATGGATACCTTTCACAACACACCCTTTTCTTCTGTAGTGATCTTTCCAAAGCAATACAGAGTCATTACAGCCAACTCTTTGGAGCCAGGTTGTCCCTGGCCTCATGGAGATGCCCAAAATGGCAGGAAGAGGAAGAAAGGAACCTTACTCAAGGGCCAAGGGAACTGGAGTCTCTACATTTGGGGGAGCATAAAGGACTGCTCGCTTCATGAACCCTCAGTAGAGTGAAAGAGACTTAGAAGCTTTGGTCCCTCTTCCCAATGGTCTGTAGAGCACAAGAATTGTATAACTTGCACTGAAGGAAAGGCGTTCAGGGGCCCTCATGATGGGCATGGTCTACGTACCCGAATAGCATAAGATAGAATTGTCTGTCAGGAGTGAAGAATGTGTTGTATTTGTTGAGACACAATGCCTCACTGAGCTCCTTCTCAGACAACGAAGTCCCCACAACTCACTTTTAATGTAGCTAGGAAATAGTTGCTAGATCTTCTAAACACTGTAAAGGAGATAAGGGATTAAGTTCAGAGGGTAAAGGAACGGATATTCTACCGGCTAACCAAAACATTTTCAGATTTTTTTTTTCTAATTTAATAATTATGCCTAAAAGACCCAGACAAGTTCAGGGTCCTGCTGTGTTAGGCACTGTAAATACACACAGTAAAAATCAGTCCCTGTTCTGCCAATCTAATTAAATAAGGGGTGGGAGAAAGGATTATTATGTTCATTTTATAGATGGTGGATTGAGGAACTGAGAGATTAAGTAGTTTTCCCAGTCATTTTGTGGAAGAGCAGAGAACTGAACCTAGATCTTCTTAGTCTCAATTCAGAGCCTTAACCGTAAGACTATCTTTCCCCTCTTTTCCATAACATTTGATACATTTCAGAGTTTAGGAAAGTAACAGAATCACAGCTTAGCTACATCCAGGTATAGATGCGCGTATGTGTTGTCAGCTTCTACCATCCCCAACAGTTCTGCAAAAGCATCCCATTCATGCCATGCAACGCACACTCTCTGCTATTTCAGTCCTAGATCCAGACTGAACAAACAAGGGCCACGCTCTATTGATTTTGTGTTGTGGACAAATGTCCACAAGGCTATCAGACTGAATCAACTCAACATATTCCACTTGTGACTAATTGCTGATTTGAACTGATTTCCCAAAGGGAACAGTCCCCGTCCCCCCAGTCCCCACTCCTCCAAAATAGGTAGCCTCTGAAGAGTCATTTTATCTGTATTAACCACCATGAGATCCCCCTTCCACATACTTCTATAACAAGCTGTGATCAGAGCAGTGTTTTATATTGAAGGGTTTTCATTTCTTTTGAATATGTCGGTTAGACAAACCACAGCTGTTGGAGGCATAAAAGGAACAGGAACTTGAGTATTCCATATGTTATTTAAGCCAATATCTAGTCTTACTAACAATGTTAATACCATGACATTACTTTTCCATTGTATACTTTTATTCTGCTTTGTAGTTAAAGTGATGATAGTTTATGCATACAGGAAATTCTTTGTAGCCAATGTTAGTCTAAAAGCTAACATAATTCCCCTGTTAGTTTATAAATAGAAATAATAATATCTACATTTGTGAATTAGTTTCACTGCAGAACAAAATAATCTTGAGTGTGATGTATGCTCAATATAAGTTGATTTACTTCTTTAATGCAAAAGGACTTCTGTCTAAATGATGAGGCAAAGTGTGTTGATCCTAATCAGATGCAACATGAAAATCCTTGATTAGATGCATTTTCTATGCAATAAAAAATCACTTAGGGACACCAGGACCATTATGATGAACAATGAGGCAATTTCGCCCACTATATTGTAAGCGAGTAGCTCTAGCTGCAGAATGAATTCCTTCAGTTGCATGCATGTATTTGGGGCTGCTTGGGATTACTTGGTTTACAATTCTGTAAGATCATTTTAAATATATACCCTGAAATCTGAGTGATTTATTTTCTAATCCATTAGAACTATTCTAAAGACCTAAGTCTATAGGCCATTTTCCCAACCAAAGTGTGTGTTTGAGAAAGAGAGATTTCATCTTTGCTTGGTGAGCGGGTTTCTGCCGTTTAGTTTTAGACCTCGCTTTAACTGTTCATCTTTTTCACCACCAGAATAAATGGTAGATGCTACTTGGAATTAAATTTGAAGACCATTTAGCAACTTGGCCTGGTTCTAAATGGGCTCAGTTAGGAGTCATGCTGCCTTCCTTTGCAGGGTTGGAAGGGACAGAAATAGCCCCCTTATTCTGTTGCATGGTAGACCCACACCACTGAAGGGAGAGCAGTGGTCACCAGGCTAATACATTCCCTCTTATGCAGGTTGGCAGGGAGTGGATGACTAGTCTTTAAAAGTGCCACAGGACTCCTTGTTTGTATGGCCAGGGAGTGGATAGAGCTTTGGTTCCACTCCGTCTAATGAAACCTTTCATGTACCAGAACTAGCACAGAG
Organism: Pelusios castaneus; assembly: GCA_007922175.1. Classification (NCBI taxonomy): domain Eukaryota; kingdom Metazoa; phylum Chordata; order Testudines; family Pelomedusidae; genus Pelusios; species Pelusios castaneus. Next base: position 1,024,061 of record ML685919.1, read on the forward strand.
AGGGGAGCAACCTAGACCTGCAAAAGGAATCTCCACCCTTAGAGTTTTTTAAGGTGTGCCTTGTCTTAGCCTTGACTGGGATGATTTAGTTGGGTTGGTCCTGCTTGAGTAGGGAGTTGGACAAGATGAACTCCTGAGGTCCCTTCCAGCCCTAATCATCTATGATTCCATGACTTCCCCACCCGAGGAGCATGGGGGAAGCAGGAAACGGATTGCGACTGTTGTCTCTCAATATGCGCCCTGCTCTGCTTCTGGGGAAGTGCAGCTGTGTGGCTTCTTCCACGAGCTGGGTTGCAAGCTTTCAGTCCAGCGGGAACAGAGTATTTCTGTTCACAGAAGAATGCACCAGCTGCCAGTTTGTTTCTAGGCACAGTTCAGAATGTTCCTTTTGCTTCGTTTTGGTGCTGATCTTTTCAAAGAGCGCTCTTCTCCCAGCACGTTAGCCAGATTGTTGGCCCTGTGGACAGCGTGAGATGAAAGTCCCAAGGCTTACATAATTGGGGGTTGAATGCAGGGCTTGCTCAGTGGAGGGCTCTTCACTCTGGGATTTGCTCCTGACAGAAGCTGTGTCTGTTTGCCTTCTGGATGTCCTGCTCTGGATGTTCCTGAGGGTCCAAAATGAGAATGGGTGGGGTCTCTCTGTTAATGTAGATGCTTCTAGTTTCTGGTTGTGTATGCACCTCAACAACGGAGTTAGGCTGGACATATTCGAAAGCTCCAGGTGAGAGGTTGCCTATTGCTACTTTAAGAGGAAAAGGAAAGAGGAGGTGGAAATAGAGAAGAGACTTATTTTTTTTCAGTATTTGCTCTTTCTGCAACCGATAGATATCATGTATCTCTGGGCCCTTTAAGAGGCCCAAGGAATGAATGCAGGAGGAAACAACTCCGAGGAGTCTGGTACAGGCACAGCTATCCTCTTACCTACATTTTTGCTTACATGCAAAAGCAGAACACTTAAATCATTTCCTCTTTGGTTTTTTTGCCATTCACATGGCATGTAAGGCTTCCCGTACAAACATGCAGAGCCTAATTCTTCCTCCTAGTCCCATTTCACTTCCCTAGAGCTCCACTGACTTCAGCATAATTGGTCCCTAATGTACATGGATTAGAAAGGTGAAGTGGGCCCACAATTTGATAGTGTATATGATATCTCTGAAGAGTCTCTCAGTAGCATTAGTCCCTTTTTTCCTGAATGGTAGGCTTGTTTTATGCTAAAATATAGTTCTTTCTCTATAGACATTGCAAACCCTGTAGCTCCTGAGCTTAGCTAGATTCTTACTGTTCATCTAGTCCTAAAAAGTATGCTGCTTCCAAAGATGTAAAGTGTGCTGTGGGTCATAGGCATGCCAGGAGTCAAATTACATCATTAATTTAGCAGCATATGCAAAGCCCTGTAAAATACTAAGAGAGATAATTATCACAGCCTAATTTGGTACCTTGCCTCTCTGTGAATCAGCCGAGGTCTGACAATGAAGGCACTAAAGAGTGGTGCCTGCCACCTGTGCGAAGTTAGTGGTGATGCATTTCTGCTCCAAGCCTGTTTGAGGTCTCATGCCTGGGACCACTGGAAGAAGATGTTCTCTAGCCTTTACAGCACAGGAAGTGTAAGTCAGGACTCCTAGGACTGTATTCTGGTCATATAAGCAGTCAGATTTTTATTGGCAAGATTCTGTTCAGTGGAGTTTCTCTGGCTTTTGTCTTCGGGTGAGTGAGAGCAGATTCAGGCCCCTAGATTTCCTTTCTAGACCTGCCACTGACCCTTGAGGCCACGCATACATCATTTAACCTCTCTGTGTCAAAGTTTACCTATGGGGGATAATAATAAGTTAGTAATGATCTCTATCCCACTTGAAGTACTGTGGAGGTTAGCTAATCTTTGTGAAATGCTTTCTTATGTGTATTACAGTAGTGCCTAGAAAACCCAGCCAAGATCAGGGCCCACTTGTACTGGTCAGTGTGCATATCCATGGTGACAGATGGTCCCTACTCTGAAGAACTGTCAGTCTTCTACAAAAATAGACCAGATGGACAACAGAAGGATTGTTTTCCCCATTTACAGGTGGCTAACTAAGGCACTAATCAATCAAGCAACTTGTCTAAGATTCATAATGGAAAGTGTGTGGCAGAGCCAAGAAATGAATCCAGATCTCTGGGGTCCCAGCGTAGTGCTTTAATCACAAAATTATCCTTCTGTAAGTACTTGTCAGTTCTTCGAAGGAAATGTGCTACAGAAGGCTAAACCTTGCTAAGAAGGGCTGTGGTCAGTTTTAGACTTTGTCTTGAGATTAATTTTTGGGGTGTCATTGGCAAAGGAAGGGTATGGCAGAAATAATTAAGCAAAATGTTATAAATTTTTTACCTCAAGGAGAATGAGTGCTGCCATAACCAGATTTGTGGCATAAGGAATCATCTTTGATAAACAGGTCCTATCTCTCATATGCCATATGAACTCAATACAGGCTTGTATTTATTTGCCAATATATCACGCCACTGCCACAGTCTTTCTGTCACTCTTTTGTTTCTGTGATTAGTGTCTCCTTTAACCACGACAGTTTTGGGGCCCTCTTGAACACAGTAAAGCTATCAAAAACTGCCCTATAGTGCATTTGGTTTTGTTTCCCTTTTATTTCACATCACAGCAATCCCTGAAAGCTGTCAATAGCTATCATCTCATCACTCTTCCTCTAAGTGTTTGGCACAAACAAGGAGGGAAAGAACAGTGTAAATAACCGAGTGAAATTATCCATAAATTGCAGCTCCTTAGATGTCAAATAGAAATCAAAACAGACAGACAGGCAGGAAGGAATCAACTGCAACAAAACTTTTACAATAGTCTTTCTTTGCACCAACATCTTTAACGTGAATAAGCAAGGTCTCTCAAATCCACAGGCTCTAGGGACTTGTACTCAGAATGGTGAGGGTCCGAGTATTTCAAGCTGTTCAGTAATGGTCCATTTGGTTAGCTGAGGCCAAATTCAAAGCCCATGGAAAGATTCCAGTTGACATCATTTGGTGTTGGATCAGTTCTTTAGGCTCCTGTTTAGAAAAGCACAAAAGCAAATGCTTAAGAGCTGTTGAAGTCAAGGGGACATAAGCATATGCTTAAAGGTAAGCAAATGTCTAAATGCTCTGATGACTAGGGGTTGCATTTAAGTGCTTTGTGGAATCCGGGCATTAAAGAGCAGCATTGGTTAGCTCTAAAGGGAGTCCCTGTCTCTCAGGATAGAGCTTGATGTGGGGTACTTGAGCGGGGGAATGTTTTGGACAGTGAGATGAATAAATATAACTGAATTATGACGGATTGGACATTTCACCAGCGGTTGTTATTTCCCATAAGTAAGGCTTTGTGAAATCCCCTGTGGTGAGTCTGAGTGAGTTAATTGGGCCTATGGCTGAGAGAGTCATTTCCCAAAACCCTGGAATGTTGGTGCAACTGTCTCTAGACTGCCAGCTTTGGTCAATCAATGTTCCTTTTACACAGTGGGCTTGATGGTCACTGGGATAAACTGGTGTAGTCTCTTGGGGTGCGTCTACACTGGCAAGTTAGGTCACTTTAAGGAGGCTTAAGTCGGCCTAAACAAAGCCATGTCCACATTGGGCTTTTATTAAGTGGACTTAAGCACTTCCTTAAGTCGACTTAAGGAAAGCTTAAGTCGACTTAAGGAAAGCTTAAGTCGACTTAACACCTAGTTTTAGGTCGACTTAAACCTTAAGTCGACTCCTTAAGTCGACTTAAAGCCAGTGTGGACGGGGATTAGCTCCTAAATCAACCTTATTAAGTTGACTTAAAGCGTTAAGTCGACTTAATAAGGTTGACTTAGGGTATGTCTAAACTAGAAAAAGTTAAGTTGACTTTAAGTCAACTTAATAAGGTCGACTTTAAGTTGCCTTAAAGTCAACCTTATTAAGTCAACTTAACAAATTCTTAAATTTTTCTAGTGTAGACATAGCCTGGAAGTGAATGGAACTCTGGTGATCTACAGCAGCTGACAAACCAGCCTTAAATTTTCAGCTCTGGGTTAAATAAGTACACCAATAAACTCCAGTATTTTAATGTGCATGTACTTCTGTTTGCACATGCCTTGTTGTTGGTGTTACACAACACTTGCTATGGTGTGATTCACAACAGGCTGATTAGCATTTCTAAGAACAGATCAGAATACTCATAACTTAAGGTTTGATTCTGTAGATGCTCTGAGATCTCTATGGAGTCAAATTACTACCCTGAGGGTTAAAAGATGCCTTTGAGGAAATATAGGATCCTAGGGGCAAAGATGTTATAAGGACTTTATATTTCATATAACAAAGAATTTAGTGGATGATGCTGGAACAGTTGCTGCAATCAAATCTTTTGGGTGCTGCATGACTAATAATGCTGGCTCATGAGATGCTCCTCACTCTTTACAAAGTAAGTCGTATACATTTGGCATCAGTCAAGGCAACAAAATAACAATGATAGCACTAACGGTGATGGCATGCTGCATTTTATTGATGTTTTTGAATTTCACAAACACTGAAGTGAAGATAATAGCTAAATGGATTTCAAATGGATGCCTCTGTTGCTCCTGGGAGTCTGTACTCGTTAACACCTAACTGAGACATTAGCGTAGCCTTGCTGTGCCCAGAGGTTGATTCTGAGGCATAGAATCATAGAAATTGGAGAGGCGGGGTGGGGGAAGCTATGGTGATATTTGATTCAATCTCCACTGCTAGGGTGGGAATGTCCTGAGAGTGTGTTTCAGTTGTTTCAACCAGTTCAGTTTTAACTGATTCCAACCTGTGGTTTCTCCATTGAAGCTGTTCCACAACTTAATAGACCTTTATTCTTAAGAATTTTTTCTGAAGATGATGTTTCCTTTGCTGTTTTTATTATCCTCCTTGCAGCACACTGAAAAATTTGTTAGGTGTTCATGCTTCAGGTGTCATCCCTCCCCTTAGTTATTGTTTAGTCAAACTGCCCATCTTTAGTAATTTTGGAAATGATACCCGAAGCATGGGTTGGTTATAGAATCATAGAAACTTGAAGGCACCATGAGAGGTCATTGAGTCCAGTCCCCTGCACTCATGGCAGGACCAAATACCCTCTTAAGCCATTGTTATTGTTCATAATTTAGGGAATCAGGGGCTGGATCGTCCCTGGCTCTTGTGCAGGGTGAGAGGCAGGAGATAGAATCATAGAACTATAGGGCTAGAAGGGACCTTGAGAAGTCATCACATTCAGCCCCCTGCACTGTGGCAGAACCAAGTAAATCTATTCTAGACCATCTCTGACAGATATTTGTCCAACTTGTTTTAAAAGCTTCCAATGATGGGGACTCCATGACCTCCCTTGGATGGACTATTCCAGAGTTTAACTACTCCTATACTTAGAAAGATTTTCCTAATATCTAACCTAAAACTCCCTTGCTGCAGATTAAGACCATTACTTCTTGTCCTGTCTTCAGTGGACATGGAGAACAATTAATCACAGTCCTCTTTGTAACAGCCCTGAATATATGGGAAGACTGTTACCAGGCCCTCCCTCAAGTCAGTTTTCTTTCTCTATATTAAACATACCCCATTTTTTAAGCTTCCTTCATAGATCAGGTTTTGTAAATCTTTTGGGGCATTAGGCGCTCTTTGACATGCATGCATCTCACCTCAGTCCCTGTGCTTAAGGGAAATACAAGGCCTATTTCCTTTATATGACTCCCTGCTGATCTAAGAATTGCCAGCACCCTTTACCACAAAGGATGCTGGGAGTAAGTGGGGGAACATGTTGAACCATACTAAGTGATGGTGCAGTCTGCGCACCCTTCTTCAGCCCTGCCTTGAGCTGAGTAGCTCTCTGCACTGGTTCACACTCAAGGAAGGAGGAATGGGGGAAATGCGGGAGAACAATCCAGCCTTACATAACTGATTAAAGATATAGGAGTTGAGATATTACTTTGCTATTTCCTTTGCTCTATTTCATTTCTGGGGTCTAATGCCTGTGGTTGAAGCCCTCTCTCTCTCTCTCTCTCTCTCTCTCTCTCTCTCTCTCAATGACACATGACTTATTACTATATGAACATGGTTTCTTTTCCTGCTTTTAATTGATTCATATTGTAAAGTGCAATTATAAAACTCAGTAAAAAAATAGTTATTTTAAAGGAAAGACTGAAAGAAACCTAAATAATGCTCTGCTGTGGCTCTGTTATTAGGTAAAATCCCCCTTGGTTTAAATCTATTTAATTTCACAGCTTTACTTGAATTGTTACAATTCTGCAGGCTTTTTCACAATTATGAACAGCAGGCTGATAAATGAATGTATTTTTAAAAAGACTCCCAGGGGTATAGCCGCCATAGAAGTTGTTTTAGTGGCAGAGCCTGCCCAAACCTCAGTTTAGCCTTTCCACTTATTTTCATATCTGGTGAACCGTGTACTATTTTTTCTCTCTTGGCCCTGTTCTAAACCAGCCAAGGAGTCTTCAAGTTCTCTTCTGGGAACTGAATGATCAAAGTAACTAGGTCTCAGTACAAGTGATCAGTGTCACTGCTTGCAGTAAGAGGGGAGGGATTCTCTCTCTTGCTACAGCCCCTGTATGCCGTTAGCCCCCTTAGTTGGCCTGGGAGAATTTCCCTGGTACAGGTGTTGCCTAGGATAGCTGTAAGGTGCTCCATACAGTTTCTCTTGCATTGCAGGGATGGGAGGCTGAGAGTCCTGGGTAAGAGGTGGAGGGGCTCTCTGAACTGCCTAAATAATTTTTGGGGTATTTTGCCCCACAACTGGACCAAAAATTATGGAAATTTCACCCTTGCTTCCCAGAGTACCTGCTTTTCCCTCAGAGAAGGAGAGAGGAACAGGTTGTCATTGCGGTTAAGATCCTGGGCTGGGGCTCAGGAGATCTGGGTTCTGTCATTGGTTCTTTCACAAATGCAGCATGATCTTCTTTCCTCCACCTGCCTTTTGTCTGTCGTGGGTATTTAGGCTGAAAACACTCTAGGGCAGGGGTTATCTCTTACTCTGTGTTTGTACTGGGCCTAGTACAATGGGCGCTCTAGACACTATTATGTTATAGATTATAATAATGACACCTAATAATGGATGCTATGACTGAGTTTCTTTGTTTCTCTTTGTTTTCTCAGCTGGGAGGCTGCGGGATCCTTGGAGTTGGCATATGGCTGGCTGTTACCCAAGGGAACTTTGCTACACTCTCCTCTTCTTTCCCATCCCTGTCAGCTGCCAACCTCCTGATTGTCACTGGGGCTTTTGTCATGATCATCGGCTTCGTGGGTTGTATAGGTGCCATCAAAGAAAACAAGTGCCTCCTGTTGAGTGTGAGTATCAAGACACGTGTGGTCAGCAATGGTGTCCCTTGTTCCAGGTGCTGGTACCATGGTAATGCATGTTAGAGGGAAGTCTAGTATTTTAGAAGCAGACTGGTCAATTGTGGGCAGGGAGGAGGCCTGTGGCACGTTTCAATCATTCTCTGATCTCCCTGTGGGAGATACCGGGTCATTCCTGACCACACCTCCATGGATGAGACACTTACAAGAAGGGAGGAGTTAGTGATGGTAGTGGTGGGTTCTTCCGCTGGGGGGTGGGGTATGAGGGATTTGCTTAGTTGGCTTTTTTCAGCAGGCCCTTGAATTCCTTGTCCTTATTCATCCAGCTTTGTCAGCTACATCCCTTCAATGGCTACCAGACTGGGGCTGGTGATATGAAGGGCTGCGGTGGAGATCATTGAAGACGGGAGACAGTGCAGGGAAAAATTATGACTTTGTCCTAAGCTGGATTTGAGATGTTCAGTCTTGATACCACCATTGGTTTTTGCCATTAATTAACTATTAAAAGGCAAACAGAAATCCCAGCCTGAGGGTTATGCTGTTGAATGAGAGATTCATAGTTAATAAGCTATGGACAGTCCAGATTTAACTGAGGCTGAGACCACAGATCTTGAATGGTTTACTGAAAACTGATTTGATGCCACTGCTTTGCTTTATCGCAGTTGGTGCCAGTTTCATTTAATATTGTGTGGCTATTTTGTGCAGCATGAGGCTAAAGGGGGATCAGTGAGGTTATGGCATTATAGTCACATTGTTTATCCAGCCTTAATTGTAAGACGTTTCCCACCCGACAACTGACTGAATCCAATGTCCCGGGGCAGAGTGAAGCTAGGTTGAGGCCTGGTGAACTGATTTCCCCTGCTGCATTGCTAAATCTGTATGTGAGTTCAAGTTATTTCTCATCACACCTGTGAGCCTGCCAGGGCCCCAATGTGGGACAAGATGGGTGAAAGTGACCAGATAAGAGGGACACGTGCACAAATTATTTGTGTAGGAAATTTAGAATTCATTGAGATCCCTTCATTTAATGTACAGAAGGCTTCTGTAGCTCTGTTTCACAATTCTTTGTTTCAGACATATTTTTTAACAATAGCAGTGGGGGACACCACATTTCTGTGGAATGTAGTTGACTTTGGTACTAAAATGAGTGATGTCCCTTGAAACCAAGAGGCTTCTGGGGATCTCTTTAGCATGGTGGGATGGGGAGACCCTGAGGCTGAGACTGCTTGATGACTTTAATAGCCTCATGGGTGACACATTTTCTGAATAAATTACATGGCTATTATGACAGCCGTGTTCTAATCCACATGCTTACTGTCCCCATGCAAGTCTATTCTTCAAGGTGAGTCTGAGTCTCATGATGGGATTACGCACATGCTTAATATATTTGCTGGGTTAGGAACAGAGTACTCAGCTTGGTGTGGGACAGAGCCCACTCCTGGTCGTTCCTACTTTTTCGGGGCATATTGCGGCTAGACGGTTAGAAATTGTGCCAGACTCAGGGACTGACCATTGCCACTTACGCTTTGATAGTGAGTGTTCACGTATCCTGTTGGCAGGGGCGGTCTTAGTGATTCTAGGATCCTGGGCAAAAGTCAAGGATGGGCCTTCCCCATGCTGCATGGGAGGACCATCCTTGACTCCCCCACCTTGCTGCCACCCCCCAGCCCCACTCCTACCCTCCCAGCCCCGTCACCACCCCTCTCTGCCCGGCAGTCCTGCCGCCAGCCTCACTGGGGCCCTTGCTGGCCACGTGGCCCCAGTGGTGGTGCTGGGAGGCCAGTGGGGGCCCCTCCAAGCATGGGGCCCTGGGCACATGCCCCCCATCCCCTGCTAGGACCACTTATGTCTGTTGGAATTGGAAAAAAGTCTTCCAGTTAGTGTAAGCATCAATGTAGAGTCTAGGTGGAAATCTTCTGTCATAGACTCTCATCCTTGGACCTTACTCACCCCACTTCTGGCATATAGCATAGCTTGAATCTGTTGTCCTTCAGGGTATGATACAAGGGTAGTCCCTCTACCAACTCTAGGATTTTCAAGGGAGCCTAAATTAGTCAGTTACCAACTCCCGTTGAATATCAGTGAGCTTTAGAACTTTCATAGGTACTTTTGCCAATCCTACCGCTAGTCTTTTGGGGAGGGAAGGGGATGGCGGAGGCTGCTATTTGTGGGTGATAGGGTGAGTCTGTTTCCACTTTATTATTAATTATTTTATCATTATATTCTTTCTTTATTATTCATTATTATATTCTGTTTCATGCTGCTGGTTTGGTTTGATTAAATTGCAATTTTAATTAATCACAGAAGTGCCTATAGCTTGGGGCATGTGTATTTTTCTAGATAAATTAGAAATCAAAATAAATTCGTGACTGGAATAACTAAATGAAGAAACTAATTTAATACAGTTTTTTGCTCAGTCACATGTGCACAAGACTACTCCAGGCCACTCTTTCCTGTACACAGCACAATTTTCTCAGTTATTCCTCATATGGTCTGCTACCCAAAAGGGCTGCTGATGTAATATCTATGGGTGCCCTTTAAAAATCCTGACCTCTTCCCCCAAAACATACAAAGCGAGTTTTTGTTCACCTTCTCTGCTGTTGAATCTGTGCCTTTCCTTCTGTGCCACTTGTTAAAGGGAATATTCCTATGAAATCAATAAAATGTCAGGACATAGCAGCTAATTTTAGCAATGGGAAAGCAGTTATGAGTTGGAAATCTTGTCTGCACATGACTCACGTTGTGTTTTGCAATCATGGAAGGGATGAGTCCTTAAACTTCCTTTGATGTGTCCCAGGATATGTCTTTACATCTAGCCTTGTTTCTGGTGTCAGGTCAATTTAAAACAAAACAAAACAACTAATTCCTGTGATTTCTCTCTGCTTCGTCCTTTCTGAATGATGTGACATCACAGCAGAGAGAGATTTGTTATGGATGTTATGTCAGTGACACATTTCTTAGATCATGCACAATATAGTATTGTGTTTTTTCAATAGCATCTCTCATTCTATTTTTAAAAGGTTCTGCTGGGATTTTTAAAGGAGCCCAAGGGTTTTAGGCATACAACTCCATTGAATTTCAGTGCTCTCAGAATACCTAACTCTATTAAGCCACTGTGGAAATACCAGCCTGAAATAATAAACAATTGCATTGGGGGATGAAAAAGATATGTTTAGGAGGGGCAGATAGAGCTGGCTTAACAGTATTAATTGAATATATTGTTTGATTAAAGTTGCCACTTTTCATTGAATAACATATTTGAATAATTCATTTTTCTGGGAATTACCTAGCTCTAGTGGCTCATTAGAGAGGGGGCAAGTATGGGGAGGTAGGTGGGTAACTGAGACTGAGAAGGTCTCTGAAGAGGGCTGGAGCACATTTGTGATAGGCTTAAAAGCAAAGAAGAAATCATTAATTGGATTTTGAAATGAAAGGGGAAAACAATAGAATTGTTTGAAGATGAGAGTCGTATGTGCTTTCTTCATGGTTCATGTCAGAAACAAATTCCAAAGGGGTAGCCGTGTTAGTCTATTGTAGAAAGACAACAGAGTCTTGCGGCACTTTTAAAGACTAACAGATTTATTAATCGCATGAGCTTTCGTGGGAGAAAATCCCACTTCGTCAGACGCTTTGAAGATAGGAAAGTTACAGAGTGGGAGGAAATTAAATGCAGGGGAGTGTATGACATAGCATCAGGTCAGGCTGTAACAGCAAATCAAAGTAGGTGTTAGGATTCAAAACACTGGGGAACAGCACATAGAGGAGGGGGGAGGTCAATTCACTTGATGTAATGCGAGAAAAATCCATAGTCCCTGTTCAACCCCAAGGCAACTGAGTCAAATTTGCATATAAGTTCGAGCTCTGCAGACTCTCTTTGAAGCTGTGATTTGTTATTCATCTGTGTCAACACAGCTATTAACAAGTCGTTAAGGGAGTGAGCAGGGAGATTGAAGTGTTCCCCTACAGGTTTTTCAGTATTGCAGTTTCTGATGTCAGATTTGTGTCCATTGATTCTTTGGCGCAGAGACTGTCCGGTCTGTCCAATATATAAGGCAGAGGGGCATTTCCGGCACATGATGGCATAAATCACATTGGTGGATGAGCAGGTGAACGAACCCTTGATGGAGTAGGTGGCATGATTAGGCCCTGTGATGGTGTCATCAGTGTAGATATGAGGGCAAAGTTGGCAGCGTGGTCTGCTGCAGGGCTGTGTTCCTGCTTTAGTGTTTCTGCTCTGTGATCTGTAGTTGCTGGTAAGTATCCTTTTAAGATTAGGGGGCTGTCTGAAAGCAAGGAGAGGTCTGTCTCCTAAGGCTTGAGAGAGTGAGGGATCATCTTGTAAAATAGGCTGTAGATCTTTGATGATGTGTTGAAGAGGTCTGGCTTGGGGGTTGTAGGTGGTGACCAGTGGCGTTCTGTTGTTGTTTTTCATGGGCTTCTCCTGCAGTAGTTGACTTCTGGGTACCCGTCTGGCTCTGTCAATTTGTTTCTTCACTTCTGTGGGTTTGTACTGTAGTTTTAAGAATGCCTGGTAGAGATCCTGAAGGTGTCTGTCTCTGTCTAAAGGGTCAGAGCAAATGCGGTTATATCTTAGGGCTTGACTGTACACAATGGATCGTGTGGTGTGTCGAGGATGAAAGCTCGAGGGATGTAGGTAACTATACCGATCAGTAGGTTTGCGGTATAGGGAGGTCTTTATGTGCCCATCGCTAATTTGCACTGTAGTGTCCAGAAAGTGGATCTCTTGTGTGGAGTGTTCCAGGCTAAGTTTGATTGTGTTGTGGAAATTGTTGAAATCTCTGTGGAATTCTTCAAGGGCATCTTTACCATGGGTCCAGATGATGAAGATGTCATCAATATAGCGTAGGTAAAGTAGGGGTGCTTTGGGATGAGACGTGAGGAAACGTTGTTCTAAATCGGCCATAAAGATGTTGGCATATTGTGGGGCCATGCGGGTACCCATGGCAGTGCCACTGACTTGAAGGTATAGATCATCTTCAAATCTGAAATGGTTGTGGGTGAGTACAAAGTCACAGAGGTCAGCCACAAGTTTAGCTGTGTCATCATCCTGGATGGTTCTTCTAATAGCTTGTAATCCATCCTTGTGGGGAATGTTAGTGTAAAGAGCCTCTACATCCATAGTGGCTAGGATGGTATTTTCTGGAAGACCATCAATGGATTGGATTTTTCTCAGGAAATCTGTAGTGTCTCTCAGATAGCTAGGTGTGTTGATAGCATAGGGTCTTAGGAGAGAGTCCACATAGCCAGATAATCCTGCTGTAAGCGTGCCAATGCCTGAGATGATGGGGCGTCCGGGGTTTCCTCTTTTATGTATTTTTGGTAGTAGATAGAATATCCCTGGACGGGGTTCTGGCGGTGTCTCTGTCTTGATTTGTTCTTGTGCTGCTTTGGGGAGTTTCTTGAGTAGGTGTTGTAGTTCCTTCTGGTATTCCTCAGTGGGGTCAGAGAGGAGTGGTTTGTAGAACATTCCATTGGACAGTTGTTTATAAGCCTCCTGATCGTAATCCGATTTATTCATGATGACGACGGCACCTCCCTTGTCAGCCTCCTTAATAATAATGTCAGAGTTGTTTCTGAGGCTCAGTTGCCTTGGGGTTGAACAGGGACTATGGATTTTTCTCGCATTACATCAAGTGAATTGACCTCCCCCCTCCTCTATGTGCTGTTCCCCAGTGTTTTGAATCCTAACACCTACTTTGATTTGCTGTTACAGCCTGACCTGATGCTATGTCATACACTCCCCTGCATTTAATTTCCTCCCACTCTGTAACTTTCCTATCTTCAAAGCGTCTGACGAAGTGGGATTTTCTCCCACGAAAGCTCATGCGATTAATAAATCTGTTAGTCTTTAAAAGTGCCGCAAGACTCTGTTGTCAGAAACAAAGTTATGGCAAATGTTGGAGTCTGGTAAGGTGAAACTTGAGGAGTCCATAAAGAAAAGGAGTTGCTGCTGTCAAAGCCAGAAGAGTGTTTCCAGGAATGCGATAATGATATGTCATGTTGCCAGATATGTGGGTTTCACCAGGGTATCTATGGAGAGAGACTTGTTTCAGTATATAGAATATCGGCATGTTTCATTTGCTTCCTTCCAGTCTTTTCTCAGTAGAATATAGGAGGAAGAAGTGATCATGGAAAAGTAAGCATAAGTGGCAGTTAAGCTCACCTGATGTCAGTCATTTGACTCTCCCGCTGTTCTACCCATATGTCTGTCTCCACTAAACCCTTCCCTGTCTTCTCTCATCTTCCACATTAGGTTATTTCTCTTGAAATCTCCTTTAAGAGTTTCAGAACTGCATCTAGAGATGACCATGGAACTATGCAACCATGCTAACATAGGGACTCCCAAGACTAACTCAGACTTTATGCTGCCGTCACCTGCATGGCATTGCTCGAACGCCAGTATCTGTTTCTTCTTCCTTTCTCCTGCTGGCTACCTCTAGATCTGCATGGAGTGGAGAGGGCTCCTATTATTCTGCTTTTTCCTGCTGAACAAGACCTGGTTGTGTGAAGGAGCAGAAGCCACATGGTGGTGGGCAGTAGAGGGCTATGTTTTACTCAGGCACTAAGGGAAGTGGTGCAGGTTAGTGGAGTGGCAGGAGACGGTGTTCTCATGAGGAGGAAGGAGTTTGGCGTGTATGAAGAAGTGAGTGGTAGGGAGAGGGCATGCTAACCCTATATCTCCATGTACTTTGGCATGTGTCCAGGGCATTGCATTTGTCTGAGGTGATTGTAAGCTCTTCAGCATGAAGACCCTGTGATGTTCTCTAGGAATGATGATATTGACTGGGTGTGGCATGTATTAACAGTGCCAGGGAAGAGAGAAGGAATCTGTCAGTGGTAGGGAGGAAAGGGATCAGAACAGTCTAAATAAGAATAAAGCAGTAAAACAAATGGTGGGCTATAATACTCATAAAAAATCCATACAAACATGCTGAGCCAGATCCTCCACTAGTCTAAATCAGCACAGCTTCAACAGAACTACATTGATTTTCACCAGCGCAAAGATCTGGCCCATTTCTTAATTCATCACGCTGGCTAGTCATCATGTCTACATCACTAAACAAACACATTCATGTTTTCAGCACTTTGTGGAACGTTTTGGAAACTAAACCAAAGTGAAAACAAAATTCTTTTTATAAGGAAACCACAACCGTGGTATATTCTGCATCCATACAAAGATAGGATGAATGCAACATGCCATAGTTTCACAATCTTGATGAGCAAATAGTGGATGTCTACAATGATTTTTATACATTCCAACTTTGATGTGAAGGAAGATAAACTCTCCCATCATTAGGTTTCCTTAGGGAAATCAGAGGCATGAATATTCTTGAAATAAATGGATAGCCTAGTGTGGCAAGTTGATGGCTGAAGCAGGGGAATGGTTCTCACTTGATTTCAGACAGAAATGTTCTGTGGCATTCACGGCTTCTGAAAACGTTACAACAGAAGCTTGTCTTTTTGCAAAAACCATTACGTCTTGGAAGCAGAGTGCCCCCTAATGCTCAGAGTGCCGTAGTATAAGGTGAAGAGCAGTAGTTGTTGGCAAGATAAATTTGTCGAGCCAGAGCCACTGTCTTGAGCAGGTGACCAAACCATCAATAGTTTATTCCTCTCTGGCCCTGAAATATAGCTTATGCTGTAAGGGTCGGATCCAGGGCTCATTGAAGTCAATAGAACAATTCCCAATAGCTTTAATGGCCATTTGATCAGGCTCTGAGGGTTTTTCTCACAGTAGTGCAAATCTTTATAGACTACTCCGAGGTAAGATGGGAGTGCAGTTCCGTTTCCTTTGTGGAATGTGTCTGTTCTCACTGTGAAGACATTGAGCACTCATGCTTCATCACCATCCATGTGTTCCATGTCTCCCTATCATCTCCATGTGGGACCTTAAATCCATTGTAGCATACTGACTTGCCTATGCACGTGCATATGCACTCACATACACAATTGTTCTCAGCTATATTGATTTGTACTCGCTCAGGTTCTTGTGACTATGTTTCCCTATAGTGGCTGACCTACAAAAATCTCTAAATTAGTAGCGGCTAAGGACGCACAAGTGGTAAAGGCCTGTGTTTAGGGAACTGAACAGTCTCCATTCTGTCAGCATACAAATCACAGCTTCAAAGAGAAACTGTAGAACTCGAACTTATATGTAAATTTGACTCATTTGCCTTAGGGTTAAAGAGGGACTATGGATTTTTTTCTCATTACAACAGGTGATTTGACCTCACCTTCCTCTATGTGCTGTTCCCCAGAGTTTGAATCCTAACACCTATTTTGATTTGCTGTTACAGCCTGACCTGATCCTATGTCATATACTCCCCTGCATTTAATTTCCTCCCATTCTGTAAGTTTCCCATCTTCAAAGCATCTGATGAAGTGGGATTTTCTCCCACGAAAGCGCATGCGATAAATAAATCTGTTAGTCTTTAAAAGTGCCACAGTACTCTGTTTGTTTCTCTGCAATAGACTAACACGGCTCCCCCTTTGGAACTTCACTTCAGGTATGTGGTTAGTGGCCATCTATAGTACGTGTATGTTTGCAGCCATGAAGTCAATATACCATACACAATGCAGATGACAAAAATTCCAGTGGTGACTTTTAAATAATGATTGATTTATATTCATTATTTGTATTGAAGTGGTCCCCATGGGCCACAGCTGAGATCAGGGCCAGCTGTGTTAGGTCCTTTACAAACTCTTAGCGAGAGAGTCTTGCCCTGTAGCACTTTACTACTTAAATAGTCAAGATTAATGGGAAGGATTACTGTTCTCATTAAACAGATGGGAAACTGAAGCATGCTGAGATTAAGTGACTTTCCTGAGGTCATTCAGAAAGTCTTCCAAAGAACCATGAACTGAACCCATATCTTTCAAGTCTCAGTTCAGTGCCTTCATCACAAAACCATCCTTCCTCTGTGTTGGGAGATGTGCTTCCAGAGGCTCAGTCTTTTGCACTAGACCGTAAATAAGTGTTTAGTCTGTTTTTGTATAAAAGAAAAAAAATGACATTTTTTGTTTTGCATGTGTTAGAGCTAAAAGATGAGTAAATACCCCAAAGCAGAGTTAGGGCTCATCTCTTTTCTTGCTGAACATGGCTAACTGGCTCACTGCAGCCCCTACTGCAAGCTGTCCCTAGTAAGCCAGTGAGCCTAATGACAAAACTACCTTCCAATAACTGTGTCACAGGAGCCTTGTGAAAGGAGCTCCTGATCATCGTGTTATGCAAAACCTTTGAAAACAGGAATCCAGTGCTTGACCCCTATAATTAGAGTCAGTGGTAAAGATAGGATTGTGCCTTTGAAGAGTTTTGGTGGTTGTTCAACATACGATCCAACGTCCATGATGTTTGAAATCATTTGCATTTTAGGACAAATAATAGCCCTTGTTCTGGAGGTAGGCTAGTTTTTAAAGGAATGGGGTTCCCTTTTCAGCATTCTTTTTCATGGTTTGGTGCAATAAACCAGCTCTTCAGCCCCAGAACGGACAATAGAAAGTGTTCAATCAGCTAATCTAAGGGACAGCAAGGATTCTGTTTGCATAGGGAAATTTGTGGGGGGCTTAAAGCCAGCAAAGTAGGCTATAGACCAGCAACTCCCAAAGAATTTCCCTATGCAAATAGAATCCTTGGCTGTCCCTGAGATCAGCTGGTCATGCCAATAAGTCATGCCAGCAGTAAGCACAAGCATGTGGAACACCAGTCTTTATCTGGGGCAAATGTCTCTAGTGAGCCATTGCGGCCAACATTTAAATTACAGTGTAACTAGTTTGAGTAATAATAACACGGAAGCTGTGACAGCCCAGGTGGCTGCCTGGGCTAGCAACACCTGTCTGAGACCCTGGGTAAATACTTGAATGCCTGACACCTATGCTACTGTAGCTTCTCTGCTATTGTTCCTTGAGCTGGTTTGCTCTAGCTAGATTAGAGCTGCTTGGGTATGTCTGCACATTTGTAACCTCACCTCCCATATTGTGTTAAGAAGCTATTTAAGTCTCCAGTCAAACTGAGGATCTTATTTCTCCTTGCCTTGAACTGTGCCCAAATTAGAGTTTGGCATAGTTACAGACTGAGCCCCAGAATATACAGAAAAAATCTACCTATCCAGTGTGTCCTATACAGCATGTGTGCATTTGAACAGAGCTCTATTTTAAAGTGTTAACAGGGTAGCAAGGAAGGGAGCTGAAGAATGGTTAATTAGAAGGTAGAAGGAGAAAGATCATTAAAAGATGGAGCTATGTATTCGGTTCCATTTAGTGAACAAGAATCTTGTGTAAATAAGGACTAATTCCAATAAAGTCATTAGTGTAAAAAAGATCAGAATCAGGCCTTGAGATGGTTGGGTCACCACTGTCTCCGAAAAGATCCTGGAGCAATATTGTGTCAACGCTATGAGTTAGCAGCGTGATTTCCCCAGCGCATGTACACCTGCCCTGGGTAGCTCAGTGAGAGTGCGTGCAAGTATAAATAATAGTGTAGGCACAGTAGCCTGGGCAGTGGGGGCCCAGCTTAGCTGTGCTGAGTACATGCCCACCGGCTTCCGGCAGGTTTCTACTTTGCCCAGTTAAGCCATGCCACCACTGCTGCTGTCCATGCTACCGCAGAGTTATGCTACTATTTATATTCATACTAACTCTCGTTTACTACCATGAGTATGTGTACATGAGCTGGGAAATTACACCTCTAGCTTGCAGCGTAGAATTAGCTTGACAGGCAGCCACTTATAAATATGCTCACATTGTGGAGGATCTTATTTATGGAATAGCCTCTGTGGGGAAATTGAATGTCCCTGAGGTTTGAATTGAATGTCCCTGTGCCTCTGTGGGGAAATTGAATGTCCCTTTGCCTTCAAAGTTTCTTTGTACCCAGCCAAGTCAGCTCATCTGGGAACAGAGATAGAAATAAAAAAAACAAGGAAGAAAGGTAATGACTGGGAAGAAGAAGAGGAAAAAAAACAGCTCTTTTCAGCAGTCATTGCACCTTATCAAAAAGCTGACAGCCAAAACACTATCGGTGACAGAAAATTTATCTTGGCTCGGATAAACAGGGGAGCAAAAAGCACCATGAGTGACTTCCTTTCAATAATGTTCTGCCACAGACCAAGTAGCAGACATTGTCTCATCTAGTGTTTCAGCATCTGTTCTTTTAATGGTCTGAGACAGGGCCAGTAATAGAGGAAAATCCTGGCTTTAAATAGAACTGTTGGCAGATGAGATATAAAGACCCTCAGATGATGAAGACGACAAAAGAAACAGAGGCCTGCAGCTCTTAGAATGTCATTCACAGTAGATCACTCCTAACCCTTCTACTCTAAATTGTGGCATTCTTCTTGGAGTGCTTGCTCATGTCCTTTACAAGTAGGAGTGTGTGTGCAGCATGCACAGTTGTTGGAAGATTTTTTTCCCATACCGATGCCTATCAGGTCAGTGCAGGCACCTCCTTGAGTTGTGCCTCAATGGCATTATATAGAGAGCCCTTTTGACCCTCTGCCTCTACAGTTCCTCTTTACCTTCTGTGATGGTTGTTGCCTCTTCTGTTGGTAAGCTTTCCTCTAGCGTAATAGTTTCCTCAAACCTGTATATAGTTGTTAGAGTTAGTTAAAAGTAGTTAAATATTATTTGGGTCCACTTCCCCTCCCTCACTTTCTCCCCAGAGTGATGCATGCCTTGGTCCCAAGAATTCAAACTGTGTGGGTGCTGCCACAAGCCTGTGCAGAAGGGAGATCTCCATGAGTCTTGTCTCAAGTGCCTGGCAAAACCCACCAAGCCACCTGGTGGGAGATCTGCAAGGGTTTTTGGCGAAGGACTAAGGAAGACAGGAATGTCAGAACCAAGCATCTCCTTCTGGAAGCCTCTCTCCATCCCCAGTCAAGGCATTTGGACTCAGCACCTAGTATATTGGTGCAGAATGTACCCAGACTCTCTAAGGGGGTCTCTGGTGCTGAAGACAGTGCCAAAGGAACCCCCTCACCATTGCCATTCTCCAGTACTGCAAGAAGTGAAAAGAGACTGATGCCGGGATGTTCGCCTACAGTGAAGTCTATAAGAAAAGGGAATACCCAGGTGTGTCCCATGCCAGGACACCTGGCACTTTCTTCATCCAGACTGGCACCATCAATTGCAACCCCACAAGGGCTACCATTGACTCTGGTGCCTTTGGACTCACCTGACAGGGAGAGTTTATGTGGAAGAACTTTACTCTTCCTCAATCCTAGACACAACTGAGGCAGCTAGAGACCTGATAGCCATGATGGCACAACAGTCTTCCTCCAGGAGAGTGGGGCAGGAGATAAGAACTTCGGCACTGCAGCACATTGCAGTGCCATCTAGTGGCAAGCTTGTCATGATATGGTATTGATCACCCTCTCCTCAGCACTGCTCCCCAGACCATCCTACTCAGCACCATCATGATCTCCATGCTCCGAGTCTCAGTCATCATCAGAATCAGAGGCAGAGTCCTATGTCTCTGGAACCAGCTGGCACTGACCACATGGGTGAGGCCAGGGACAGGACAAGGGGCAAAACCCCTTTATGGGACTGTGGCTGACACAACAGCTCTTTTGACTCTGTGGGTTTACCATCAGGCCCAGGGGTCCTTTACTAGAAGGTCCTACTTGGTTGCCCTCAAGCCAGGGGCTCGCGACCATCATTGTCCCAATCATCTCATCACAGCACCAACAGGGATGAAGATCCTGGGGTCAAATAGTGAACAGAGCATGGTATGGAGCCTGCTACCAGAGAGTATCTCAGTACCAAGAAGGAGGTCCCTGGGGCATTACAGAACCTGGTATGGCAGGAAGATCCAGACCCAGAGCATCCTCCTCCTCCTCCTTTTCCTCGCTCCCCCAGACTTTTCATTTGTTCCATATCTGGTGGATAACACAGGCCACAAGCAGCTTCTCAGGATGTGCTGCTCATGTTCATTTCATGATCCACCGTCCTTCCCCTCAATCGGAGCACTCTGGTAAGGAGGAACTGAGGAGGTGGAAGATCAACAGGGCCCTGTGTACAGTGCCATAGAGGTGCCACTCTGGGGGGAGGGGAGTGCTTGCAGAGACCTGAGTAGTACCTTTAGGGCAAACACCTTCCAACAACTGTGCTGTGCATACACACCTACCTGGAATGGACATAAGCAACACATCTTGAAGAAGAACCATTACGAAGGTATGTAACTGTCTCTTTTGGTTTTTTATGTAGATCAATATGTCAATACTAGCTGATATGCTATCTGATCGGAATACAGCTAGAGACGTTTCTTTCATTTCATTACTAAGTGCTTTGATAGCAATCAAATGCTTTAACACTATAATGTACAGATGTTAATGGAGCTTACACCAGCTAAGGATATGGCCCCTTGTGTCTAAGTGACTGACTGGTGATGTTGTATCTGAGAGATTAATTTGTGATAATCTGTTTTCTGCCAGTTGCTGGCAGTCTCTAATTAATACAGGCTTCTAAAACTTTATAAATAAATCTAGAGAGCTCAGTGTTGACTCCAGTAGAGCTAGACTGATTTATGCCAGCAGAGGATCTGGCCCATAGTGTCACTTCCTTCTCCTTCCTGTTTAGGCATTGAGCTCACTGTCCCCTTTCTTCTATTAAACTGGAAATCTGGGCTCAGTCCATTTTAGCAGGAGCACAGAAACCCAGTCTGGGCTGCCCCATGACTATGGCACAAGTAAAACATGTCTCACTAATAAAGCCTAAAACTGGCATCAGACAGGCATAAGGATTTGCTTGGCCTGTTAAGGAGATGGAAGAGCGGAGTAGGAAGAGCCTGTCCTGAAGGAATTCTTGACTATGCCTCTGGAGATGTCAGTCCAGAAATCTGTTCAGACCTATTTCTGCAGAGCTCAGATAAGCAGGCTGAATTCACTGCCTTATTGTCTGATCTGTGAGACTCCCATTGACTTCAGTGGATTTTGGATTAGGGTAAAATTTGAGGCTTGTCTACCTGAGGCTGCCAGCACCAAGTAGAAAATAAATTCCTTCCATTTTAAATCCAATCCAGAACCAAAATTATAGAAGTGGATCCTAGAATTTTTATCAACCCTATATGCACCTCACCACTCTAGATGTTCAAAGAGATTCTGATTTCAGCTCATAGTTTTGGCCCATCTCTAACAATAGCACTATGTCCTTAATATGGACAAGCAGGATCTTAATATTACAATATTCCTGTTTACTTTCAAATCCTCTGTTTATCATATATGCCATTTTAATGACACATTATAAAATACAAGTTCCAGAGGGGTAGTCATGTCAGTCTAATTCAGCAAAACAAAAAAGGAATCTAGTGGCACCTTTCAAGACTAACAAATTTATTTATTGCATGAGCTTTCATGGGTAAAAATCCCACTTCATCTGACAAAGTAGGATTTTCACCCACGAAAGCTCATGCAATAAATTTGTTAGCCTTTAACAGTGCCACTAGACTCCTTGGGATTTTTTTTATTATAAAATACAGAGCATCATTTAATCCCTTTCATCTGATCCAAGGATCTGAATTTACTTGAGCCTTCAATGCCCCTGGGAGTTAGGTTATTTCTCTGTTCTGTAGCTTAGGAAACCAAGGTGCACAGAGATTAAAGTCATCCACTGGAAGGGCAGATTGATGGTGTTGCCATAGGAAGGTGCAGGTAGAGGATCTCTGACACTAAAGCAGATTCAGCTAAAAGAAATAAGCTGCTATTGACTTTTCTATTTTTTGTAATGCTACTGCAAAATTGTCTGTGAGCATGCCTGACACAGCCCTCCTACAATAGCAAGTTTGGAACTGGATCTAGCATGGATAGGGAACAAGGCATAACAGAGAAATCTGACAATTTTGCTAAGGAAAGATAAGCACTGATTTGATTTATTTATAGAAAAATGCTCCTCGCCCCTCTCTGCATTCCCAGCCACTTATCCTTTGCCTTTTTCTTCACTTGCAAATGCATGCATCCCCAACATTCCTTCAAGGTCCTGTTTTCTTCTCATTTATTTTAATTAGCAGACAGAGTCATTTTGGAGGGTACAGATGGAGGTGTAAAGATGAAAAGCCTTGACGATTCAGGAGTTGTTTTTCTTCAACACATGTCAGTCAGTTCTCTGACACTGTCAGTGGATCAGCACTCTCAAATCAGAAGAGAGTTGTACTGGCTCTGCTTTTCCTGTTAGACAGGGTCAACCAGGTATTACAACTCTATATAAAATGTCTAAAGCTCTCTTGATTGCAGCCCTTGATAGAGAGGATAATGGGACACAGTTTGACTAATGCTTTCCTGATTCCATAGGACCATGCATAGCTCTCCAACCTCGTTTCACTTAAGAAACTCTATGGATGTTCAATTCAGACAGGAAATTCAGGATGAAGTTCTTGTCTTGTGTTGCTGCTTGGAGAGTCTGTTAAAACCAAACCTGAGTAAGGGTGAGAATTTGGATGTTAATTCAGAGTCTGTGTGCTCTGTTGAAAATGTGGTAGTGGATCTAAGCCAATCTCAGGACTTTTTAGCCGCATGGTGTGTTCCAGTTAGCTGTGTCAGTTGGAGTAGAACAGCTACTGTTTCATACTTGAGAATGTGTTGACACTCTGGCTCTTGCCCATGTTAAGTAGCACCTCACTCCACAAAGGGCTGCGCTGAGTTCAGCAGGATATCCTTGGAGTGTGATGCTATTCAATATGAGTCTGGATGTCAGAATGTGGCTCTAAATGGAGATCTTGGGGTGTTCTCTGACTCTCAGCTAAGAGGGATGCTTTGAAACTTTGTCCCTTTGTCTGCCTCTGCTGTTGAAGGGGTTGGAAATAAGTAGGACCACGTTTTACCCCATCCTTCTTAGAAGGAACTTTTTGAAAAAAAGGTGCCTTTAAAAATGGTGATAATGTGTTGGAAGACAGTAGGAATGCTGATGGGTTATGATGCTGTCAGAAATATCTTCTCTCAGGGATGCTGATTTTATAGTTGCATTGTAGCGCAATGGATTCAGCTGGTGTCATTTTTAGATTTCCCACTTCTCCCAATTATTATGTGCTGAATATGTCCCTTCTCTTGCATTCCTTTTCCCTGGAGCCCATATGCCACCTGATGATTTTCCCTCCTGACTGCACCCTTTCTTTACCCACACACAATGGGCCCATTCTTTTAATTTTGCTCTGTCCACCTGGAAAGAGCTACTAATTAATATTAGCCTGTCCCTGCCCTGCTCCTTTAGAAGAAACCTGCTGAAAACACTCTTGCTCTTCACTGAAACCCTTCACCATTAATGCCTTTCCCTCTGTTTACAAGTTCCAAAGGGGGAGCTATATTAGTCTAGTTCAGCAAAACAAACAAGGAGTCTTTGTTAGTCTTTAAAAGTTCCACAGGACTCCTTGTTTGTTTTCCCTCTGTCTCTATCACTATTAACTATACCTGATTGTCCCTTTAGATTGTAAGATCTGAGGCAGGGATTTTTTTCTTCTTTTTGTTTTCCTTTTGAAAAGTACCATGCAGAGTTACAATGCTGTCAGCCCTGTCCTGCAAACCCTGCATGCATGGAACTTTCATTGACTCCAGGGAGAATCCAGTGTTCAGAGTGCTTATAGGGCTGTGTGAACAGAACTTGGATTGTCTAATTCTTAAAAGAACATTGTAAACTTACCTGTAGGATCAGCTCCTCAGCTGCTGTAAATTAACATAGCTTCATAGAAGTGAAAGGAACTATGCCAGTTTGCCCCAGCTGAGGATGTGGCCCTTAAACGTTATTATAGGGGAATGCCACAGCTGCATCATCGTTAAGGTTGAGTAAAACCTTCTGTTTAGAGTTGGGTTTTTTAAGTGCTCCAAAATCTGAATATTCTATGAAAAGCTAGGACTGGGACTTTCAAAAGAGCCTTGGCAGTGAGGCTCCTAAGTCCCATTGAAACTCCATGGGAGATGGGCATCTAATTCCCTGAGACACATTTGAAAATCCCACTCCAAAGGTTTTGAATAACTTGCACATATGCAGATAATTTTGATTACAGTCATACTTCTGTAGTCTGTGATAGTGTGTCCATCTCACACAAGGCCCAGAGGGATTAAGATGGCTAAATGGCCAATTAACGGTCCAGGCTGCTCCTGGAGAAGGAGACAGAACAGGGATTTAATTAGAAGGAACTCAGATGGACAGGAAATAGTGGGGCATATATAAATCAGTAAGCCAGCAACAGAAGAGGATATAGGGACATGAGAGAAAGAAGGTGTGTCTGGCGTTAGAGGCAAGTAGCGTACAGTTATTCCCTAGGTGGGAGAATTTGGGCTGGCAAACCCATAGAAGAGGGAGAGTTAGAGAGGAAAGCAGGGGGAAAAGCAGCAAGCTATGGGGTATATCAAATCTTGGCTGCTGGTGAAAGTGTCCCTGAGCTAGCAACTGGAATAGAGGGTGGGCCCAGACCCACCTACCAGCCACTGGAGAAAAGATGCAGTGAGATTAGTAGATGGAAAACTACCATTTTTTATGGAGGGACTTTGATACTATACCTCCTGCCTGGATGAAAGAACATGTGTGGTGACCTGGCCAGAGGGCCAAGTCATAAAGAGGGAGCCCCCAGAGATCTCACCAGAGGAGAGTGCAATGTGCTGCCAGAGCTAATCCCCAGGAGGAGGCAGCATTAGTGGTGAATGAACCCAAATACATAGCCCATGAGGAACCAGAACATTAAAAGTATAGCACATTGCTACATAACAGATGGTGGAATTTTGTTATGTAGGATGAGGGTATAATTCTGGTCATGACTTACCTGTGCATTCCCTTAGCGTAAGGGAAGTAATAACACCCGAAGAGAGACAAAAGCCAGTGAGATCTTCCTTTAAGTCATAGTGTAATATTCTGTGGTCATGTTTACCTGAGGTTACGTTGAGCAGCCTTTTGCGATGTGACTGAAGCATAGTTTTGGTATTTTATGATATTTCATTGATTAGGAGTACGTTTTTACAAAAGTCGTAAAATGACTAGAAATGCCACAAAATGCCAATTAAAACTGCCATGATATACAGTGCAAGGAATAAATTCTAAATTGCTCAACTAATCAAATTGGATAATTTAAGTAGAAAGCACAAGTGAAACTAGAATAAAAGCCCTCTGAAAATTCTGTATCTTAATAGTCTTTTTTCCCTTAACTACTGGAGTCCTGGTATGTCTTGCATGCTGTTGCACCTGCTGTATTTACTAGAAGTGACCATTAGTAATGCATAGTGCAGTCCTTGTCCTACATTACTTGATTTTCTTCATTCATTTCATTATTGACATGCAACACCTCCTCTTCTTATTCCAGTTCTGCAAACAGCTCTACTACTGCTCCTCACTACTAACTTGCATCACCTCTGAGTATCCATTTCTGTCCTTCTGTCTTTTGGTTTTGTAACATGGACAAATATTTGCAGCTAGTTGGGTGGGCACCAAGAGCTCTATTCTCACGTAGGACTTAAGATTTGAAACATGATGCTGTGGTCTGCTCTGATAGAATGTGAGGATGGACAATTGGGATGATATGTCTACCACTATCTGGGGCACACAAGACCAGATATTCAAACTGTACTGTAAATCTGCACATACAGGTTTTATGTACAGTGATTTCCATGCACAAAGTAGATGGTTTAGTTGCAGAACGGTGTTGTTTGCTTTGCTGAATAAATGAGTTATGTTATCCAGCCTGTCTAACAAGGAAGGCCACCTTTGTGACTGAACTCTATGACTTCTGGACCATGCAGCAAAATATGGTGTTTCATTTTGGCCAGGTCTACACTGGTGGCGAAATTCTGTGGCAGTCGACTGGAGTTGCACAAACTATGCAGAGTAGCTTCCATTACTTCTGTCAACTTCCTAACTCCCCTTCAGCACAGCGTTTTCACTGTGCAGTGTCAATGGGAAATGAAGTCCCGTTGATGCAGAACTATGCCACGTCAGGGAGTGGTTTTAGTAAGTCCAACTCCCCATCAACTTAGAGGGGTCTTAACTGACCAGTAAGTCAAAATCCAGAAAGATTGATCTGACAGCAGTGAATTTGCCACCAGCAGTGTAAATGTGGCCATAATATTGTCACACGGATAATGATTACAGATTCCTTTCAACTTAATTGATCAGGAGGGATGACTGTGTGTGCCCATAAATATACATAGAGCTATAATGTGTTTCTGGCAGGCATCAAGCACGCAAATTGTTGTCAGGATCCAAGTGAATTAACTGTTAAGGCTTTTACAGAATAATAGCTGATGAACCAAATTTAGATAATGCTCTATGAATAATGGAGTTTCTATTCATAGGTTTGCTCATATACCTTACTGCTTTTTTACAGTTTATGAGCAAATTTATCATTTTTATGTAGCAAAAAATGTTCAGGGGGCTGGCAAGATTTACTTCTGAGGAAAGATTCAAAGAGCTAAATACACAGAGCTTGGCTAAGGGAGGACTCAGGTGGAACATAAATCTACAAATATTTCAATAATATAAATAGTATGGGCAGAGAAGAATTATACAGTGTGTTACAAGGGGTTATAAGTTGGAACAGTGGGAGAATTTAGTCTGAATATCAGCAAAAACTTTCTGACAGTGAGATGTGGAATATTCTCTAAAGGGAAGTGGTGGAAGCCTCATAGCATAGGACTTCTAAAACTAGATTAGAAATAAAATAGAAATCGTACTGTAGAGGACAATCCTGCTTTGGTCTGGATGGCTTTATAACTATCTGTTTCTCCTTTGGGCAGTGGTGTGAAAATACAGTCCATGCCATTCTGAAGGATGCAAGTGCCTCTAATAAAATCACAGTTTTAGGCTGGTCTACATGATGCTTTTGTCACTGTTTGAAGTTGGACAATAAGACTATTGCTATGCTGGTAATGGTGAATACTTGAAAGCCATCCTTTCATACCATTTGCTGGTTATAGACTGCATCAAGAAACTCAGAAAGTACTTTGGACAATTAGCCTAGAGGTATGTATGGAGAAGGGAAACTATTACTCTGGTGAAGACCTTCTGCCATGGTTACCAACTTGGTTAAGAATAGTGCTAGTTAACCCAAACCATCCATAATTTGTTTGACTATCCATTGTGAATTTGTCTAGCCCATGTTAGATCTGAGTTTTACAACAGTATGAGGCCTAGCTTTTAGAACATGGCTTTTAAAAAGCACTCGGTGACTCGGTATTAGGAGAAGGCTATCATGGGACAGTGCTTAACCCATGATAAATCACTGTTTTTAACTTGTGTAAAGCTAATATAGATTACACACACACAAACTGCATTAAAAGAACATTATTAAAGATGCAAAGTCAAGCACCCAGAAGCTAGAAAATGCCATAATTTGGGTTGCTTATGTATTGACAGAAGAGGAGAGACAGACTCCCTGCTCTCCGTCCCCAGCCTGGCCTGCAGCTGACTCGAGCCATGATTGCCCAACTGGAGCATGCCCAGTATGGACAATCTTCTGGGAATTTAGCTGTAAAGCTCTTGAAAGTCTCAAGTGGGACTATGTTAATTGTTATTTTTCAAAGATTTTGGTTGGATTTTCATGGGGATGCAGAAGTACATCCCTGACACAAAGGCCAACTGCTCAGCTCTCCAAATTTCAATCCCTGCTCCAAACAATAGGGGTGCTAGAGCTTTTTGAAGAAAAGGTTTCCAGAATTTTTTCAAGACAGGTAAAACAATGTATTTTCCCCTAAACTCTTTCTCAAAACCAGCTCATCCTTTCAGCTGACATTTCAACAAACAAGCAACTTCCCTAATCCTCCTCCTCTTCACCCCCACCCCAAAGGCAAAACAAAACAAACAACTCAGCCTGAGGCCAACACTTGGCATGGGAAATTTCAGTCCAAATGGTTAAAGTTAATAAGCAATTGAACAAATGGTTTTATAATGGAGGTGTCAGGCAATCTTAGTAACAGGCAATGCTACCAGCCTTATCTGTAATAAGGACAGAGACCCTCTCTGCTACTGAAGGCTGGAAACATTTTGTGCACTTAGGCCTTGTACACACTGCAAAGTTATTGCGCGATAACGCTCGTTATTGCGCAATAACAGGCACAGCATCCACACACAAATCCATGTTGTTGCGCGGTAACAGCCGTCTTACCGCGCAACATGTAAACCACCAAAACGAGGGTGGTAGCGGCTACCGCGGAACAGCTATTCCACGATAGTTCGTGTGTGTACGGTTGCCGCGCAATATGAAACCTCCGGAAATGTCCCAGAATTCCAATTCCATCCCTTCTGCACTTCCTTCTGCACTCTGTGGCTGTGACGTGACTGTACCTGCCTTCCCATCATTCCCATCATTCCCGGGAATTTTTTAATTCTTCACTCTTCCTGTTTGCTTGGTGTGGAGTGCAGCTGCAGCTGTGTACTCCAAGAGCAATGGCGGCTCACGTGCTCCAGTGTAGCTTTGTCAGTGTAGTTTTCTACCAAAGAGCAAATTAAAATCCTTGCCAGTCAATCAAGAGAACTGCAGTCTGAGAATTGTGTGAGGGGGCCAAAACTGGTAGTCAAATATAAGGGCTTCGGAATTTCAGAAGCATTCAGGCAGAATTACTGTCTCAGAAGGACACAGTGATGCATAAACTGAGCAGTGAGCATTTGTTTATCCAGAGCCATTTGCAAGTTGCGTTTCACCTTGACTTAAAGGTTTAGGTCCTTGACTACACGGAGGTTATGCACAGTGAATCTGAAGAAAGTCCTGTTTCTGTTCTCTTGTTTCTGGGACTGCCACACTCTGAAACTTCCTGGTGGCTGGAACAATCTCATAGGAATGTCTCAAAAACATTCCTTAATTTATCCTCACAATACCCATCTGAGGTAGAAAAATATTATCCTCATTTTACAGATGGGTTTGTGAGAGAGAGCGATTAAGTGACTTTCCCTTGGTTGCACAGAGACTCTGTGGCAGAACAAGAAATGAACCCAGATCTTCTGAGTTCTAGGCCAGTATTGGATGAGGGGAGCTGGAACTGGTCGGGTGGTGGGGATTCAAGTATGATTCTTTTTTCATTTGTTTGCTCCTCACCACTGCCTCCACACTGACCAGACGTAGTTTTGTGGACTGCGTCAACTCCAGAATAGGGTCCACAGCCCATTGAATGTCCTCTTCTCTACTCCCTCAGCTGAGCTCCAGGTGAAGAAGCAGTTTGGTAGGGGTGTGGAGGGGAAAGGCTGAGAAGTGATACTGGAATTGGATTGGGGTGGAGTAGCAGCAGCAGTAGGAAAATGAGGAGGGGAATCTCCTTTCCTCTGCTTCCTTCACCTCCACTGAGTCCTAGAGCCTGTGGGATTTAGTTTCGCTTAACTCTATTTTCCCCTCTTCCCCACCTTTATGAACCACTGCCATGTTTCAACCCACCATTTGATGACAAGTGCTGTGGTGAAGCATCTTTTGCTATAAGGTTAGATTTCTCTTCTCTTTGGAGTTCTAGATGAGTACTTTGCTTTGGGATTGTAGTTTCTTATCACATCAATCTTGATTACCTCAACAGCCTATAGTCCCATGAAACAACAGCAAAGCTAGTTTTTATTCTTCTCCTTATTCATCACCACACTTGAAAGGAAGCTCCAGTAGAAATGGTGAGGATGCTGGGATTGTGTAGTCTCACACTTGTCTGCTATACTAAGCCTGCCTTGGCTCCCTTGTTTGACTTACACCCATCTTGGATATTAATGGAAAAACAGGTGGAGCAAAATGTGTGTCTGTGATTATGGTCAGTGGATCAGTAAAATGTGTGATAATGTGTGGATTTAAGCTGATTTAAGCTGTAGTACCATCAAGGGACAATGAGGAATTGTCTTCTTACAAAGGTGTTTTTTTGTATAATGACAACACACACACACACACACACACACGTTCTCTTGCTGTAAAATCCTAAACAGAAACAAGGCATGTGCTGTGTTTACCGGAAGGTGAGGTCAGCACTGTCCCCCCCCTTCTTGGGACTGATATCTCCTAGTATGCATATCAGTCAGACTACAGTGTCTTGTCTCCACTCTGTTTTTTCAGCATGTTTGTTAATCCCATGGTAAAAAAGTACCTTGTTTTATCAGTGGAGACAAGTCCTGAAAGACATATGGTTGAAGACTTTGTTTTAAACAATGTGGTTATTTTTTGGAGAAAAGAAAGCATCGTTTTTGTTTTGTTTTTGGCTTTGCAGATGGACAATCATTCTAATAAACCATGGTTTGTAAAGTTCACTGATCTATTGTATCCTAGTCAACATAGGTTTTTATGTAGCCTTCACATAGTGTCAGGGTATCCAGTTTAAGACTCTAGCACCTAATTTACAGAAGTGCTAAAGTACAGTCAACTGCAGAAAAGGAAGAATACACAATTAATAGTCATCATTAAAAAGTTTGGTTTATGTGACTTGCCTATTATCACACGAAAACTCTGGCAGAGGCAGGAATGTATTCTACTCTTCCAGGGTAGCACTCATCTGTCTTAACCGTGGAACCAGCCTTTCTCTTCCTACACTCCCCTGTCATTTCACTACACACCTTCCAATTTCAGCAAATGAACCCATGTTCTGTAGACAACACGCTCCTTAACTACACAAGCCCCAGTTTATCAGGAGCAGGTCCATCACGTGCACAGAAAGTTGCATTGGTCCTGTATCAAAAATAGTATGTGATCATGTAATAAAAGACTGTGTCATAATGCAGACACAAAAGGAAACCAAATTAGATTTCCACAGGCAACTGTAATTTGGGCATTTCCTATCCTTTGACTGCTTGACTTTGCAACATTAATAATGCTTTATAAAAAATATTATTGTGAAGTTTCCTAGTTTGCTTAGAAAAACCCCAAGAACGGAAAGAACAGAAATTTCATCAGGTTGTCATCATGTTAGCACTTACATTGGCCATCAACAGGGCTAGACTTTTGGATCCACTACCCACATCTCTGCTACTTGACCTAAAAACATAAATGATAGCAGTAGTAGGTTGTCATCCTGTGTGGAGCAGCAGTAGAATTGGATGAGACACACTTTGCTAATGGGTTGTATTGATTTTTGTTGAAAGCAAAGGAACAATGAGACTCGGGAATCTTGGTTTCCATTCCAGGAGAAAAGTGTGGTCTAGTATGCACAGACCATGCATGTGTTGCCCATTTCTCCCAAGCTTGAATCCATCTGCCCCATTTCTACTGTCCTGTGTCCTTCCCCCAACTCCTGGGTCCTTGTTCTGCTCCCATTCTCTTAACCTACCACGGCCCAGTCTCTACTCCTCATGCTTCTCATCTCAGTGTCCTTACTCAGACTTACTCGTAGGCCTAGTCTACACTTAAAAAACTGCAGTGTAGACCCGCTCAGTCGTTTCTGGAAGCGCTCTCCGGTCAACGTAATTACTCCACCCCCTCAAGTGGAGTAAGACTGCGTCGACCGGAGAGCGCTCTGAGTCAACGGAGCTGAGTGAGGATGCCGCTGTGAGTAGGATTAATTAAGTCAACAGGAGATATGTATTCTGCGGAATTAGCGATTTAGCACCATAGGGTAGACCTGGCCCTCGTCTTCTCCTCCAGACTCCATGTCTGAATCCTGATTTCACACCTCAGCTTCCACTTTGTCCTCCTCCCCAAATGTAGTCCTAGTTCCTTTCCCCCTTCTGTTTCCAATTTCACCAGACACCCTTTCCTATTCTATTCCTTTCACTTCCCCACCACCTTCAGTCAGGTTTTTGTCCTCCCTGTATTTGAATCAGACAACTTCCTTACACCTTGCCTGCATCCCAGCAGGGAGGTCATTGAAAGCACAGAAGGGACAGGTTGCTTTCTCTCAGTTTTGCTGCCTGGCTCCACTCCAGCCTGGAGCAGCTGAGAGAAGCAATTACAAGACAAAGTCCTGGCATGGAAAATTTTAGTTAGAACAGTCAACATTTTCAGCAACCGATACCAACTGTTTATAATCAGAGGAGTCAGGAAAACTTGGTAACAGGTGGTGTCTGTAATCTACCTATTCACCAACTTTGGCCCAGTGATCCATTACACTCTCAGAGGAAAAGTGCAGTTTATGGATATGTTCATATGCATTTTACAGTTACACAGTATTTCTAATGGGGGGTAATGTGTCCCAGTGGAGGCAGGTATCAAAGAACAAAGTATTCTTGATGTACCACAGCATTCAAGGACATGATGAAGTGTTTTGTCCCTGGGTCATTGAATACTGCACTGCAATCTGAAATCACAATATTTTAGGTCAGCAGCAAGTGGGCTGGTATTCACCAACAATCAAAGAGCCATTTCTGGATGGTAATGACATGGAGGTCAGCCTGGGGGATTGCTGCCATGAATAGGTGCCCTGACCCAGGATTGGGTGAAAGTATATTCTGGTACTAGGGTCACTCTAGTCTTCAGATTGCAGCAAAGAAATGCAAACAAACCTTGATTTGAGACTCTTGGTGCCAAATGCAATAACATGTGTGCAGAGTGCCAGTGTACTGGTGGAAAATTGTCTCCAGGTCCTTTGCCATTTATTTTATCACAGAAATTCATAGGTTCAAAGGTTTGGCTTCCACTCATCAGGGCAAAGAAAAACTCTGATAAGGCTTTTTAGCCATTAAAGTTTTATAGGTTTGCAGCTGAGTGGCTGAAGGAAAAGGAGCAGTAGATTTTTCACCCCTGAGACTGAGGTTTCAATCAAGGCAGTCCTGCTCAGTTATAAAATTCTAGTCTTGTAGACAGATGTGTGTAGTTGACGGGGGCAGTGGAGCCTGGGAGCTCTCCTGATCATACCGGGTTTCTGAGTGACTCTCTGTTCCTCACCTGCCTTTTTATAACTCCATGAAGTGTTAATTAGGCCTGTTCCAAAGCTCACTGAAATCAATAGAAACCTTTCTCTCTACTTCAATGGACTGTGCATCAGACACACATATTGCAGGTAACTGTCCTGCACAAATCCTTAGAGACAGCCAAAGATAGCTCAGTGGCACATTTCAGTCTCTTAACTCTACAGTGCCATTCTGCCATGACTGTACTACAGCCCTCTAGAGTTGGCGTGGCAACGTTTTTTCTCCTCATCACATAATGTGAAGGGTGTAATTTTCAGAATTGCTTAGCATTGGCCTAACTTTTGTTCTCACTGAAGTTGGTAAGAGCTGAGTCCTTTTGAGAATCCTACCTGAAATCCCAAATCCAGGAACTTGCGTACTTTTTATAAATCCCACTTTTGGGGTTAGATGGGATGTTTCTTCGGAGCCAAGAAGCGAAACTGAGCAATTTTTTTTTTGAACACCATAAGTACGAACAAGACACCTTTCAGTTCAAGCTTTTTGAGTAGTTTGTATACTTCGCCTGAATACTGCTTCATGCTATTTGTACACAAACATTTAAATGTTCCTTTCCTTTTCCCCGTAGTCTAATGGTGTGCTATGTGCTGCATTGCTCCAGAGAGGGAAGCACCCTGTACAGAATGAGAAGGGTAGAAATGTCAAAGCCAGATCATTAACTGCAAAGATTCGGTTAAACAAAAAGAAAGCCCAGCCTGTTTGGGAACCTCAAGGCGTTAGTGGCAAACAGGACATTTACCAGAGCACCAGAACTGCACATATATTTTGGGGCCCAGCAACTATGAAAATGTCCAAGTAGGCCAACTCCTGCTCTCACTGAAGTTAGTGGGAGCAGAAACAGGCTGTGTGTGTCTGAACCAGTGTTTCTCAACCTATTTACCCTTGCGGGCTGCCTCTAATTCTACCTGTATGGCCCTGAGAATGGCGCAGGGGCCACAGCTGTGTGCTCATTGGGCCGCAAGTTGAGAACCACTGGTCTGGACGCTCTGTGCTGGGTCACAAAGCAGTAACTCTGTACCCTGCCATCCGTAAAACAAAAGCCCCATTTTGTGCATGACCTGCCAAATGTAGTTATTATGCAGCAGGAGGAAGATGAAACAGTTTTTGATGTTTCTGGGTTTTTGTTTCTTTCCCTGTCCCCTCTTCTCTTGACAGTTTTTTATCATGCTGTTAATTATATTCCTGCTGGAGCTCACCATCGTGATTCTGTTCTTCGTCTACACGGACAAGGTACGTCAGATTTCTCTCTCTTCTTTCCCCTTAGCAATTTTTTTATGCCCCTTCCCTTATAAATAAGTCATGAAGTGCTCGCCTTGGCATGCACAGCATGCTTCCCTCTTTCTCCAGTCACCCCTCTCCGAAGATACGCTTTCAGAATACATAAGCAGATTTCCTGGACTTGACCTGTCTGTGTCTCTCTCTTGCTCTCACGCATGAGTCAAGGTCAGAGGTACTACCAAAGCAAGCATCATTTAGAAGAAAAGGGAACTTTCAACTGGGGAAGGGGTGGAAAAGAGAGAAATACCTCAGAGGCAGATGCTTAAAGCAGTTGGATTTATTTTTTTTTTTAAGTATATTTACATTTCAAAAGTGGCTTTGAGATTATTAAAAAGTATGAACAGGACAGATAGGTTGTTACCTGTCACATTTCTTCCCGAGAGCACCTATGAGCAGTCTGAGATTCTAGCTAACCACCAAGGTGACAGTGTTGAGGGTTAAGAGAAGAGCCTTTTGTTTCTGTGTTGAGATTTGACTTTGATGGATCACTAGTCTGATGCAGAAAGTCCATTCCTGACTGTCTATGGCAAATGAGTATAGCTGTTGTAAGGATAAACTGGGTCTCTCTAACCCATTAGGGTTTTCAAAAAGAGTTAAAGTGACGAGTCCAGAAGAATCACTGGATTAAATATTTTTAGGCATTCAGGAAGCTTCTAATAAAGTCTCTTACAATAGACTATCAAGGAAATTTGATAACTGTGGGTTGAGTGATAAAATTCTGCTGTGGATTAAAAATGGTATGAGAGCTGGGAGTTAGGAGCAGGATAAATGACTACTTCTCTGAATGGAAAGCCATTAATAGCAAGATGCTTCAAGGATCAGTAACAGAATAGTGAATAATAAAATGGCCACCATTTATTTTTTTTTTTGGAAGGCCCAAATTTTATTTACAGAAGTCAAAATTGTGGGTGATTGTGAGAGACACCCTCAAAACATGAATTAGATAGTCAAAAGTATGGCAAGTAAAGATCAGAATTGATTTGGAAGGTAATTTACATTGGAAGGAACCCATTTAAAACTACTCATGCATGTGGATGGGTTCTGAATTAGTTGTAACCTCTCAGGAGAAATGTGTACACGTCACAGCGGACAGTTTAATGAAGGCATCTGCTGAATGTGCAGCAGACTTCTCCAAATCACAAATACCACATTTGGCTGTACAAGAAGGGGAGTCAGATGGGAATTTTATAATGCCATTATGTAAATTAATGGAATGACCTCACCGTGAATTCAGTATTGAGTTTGTCACCTCATTTCAGAGAAGGATAAAGAAAATTATTAGAAGCACTGGGGGAGGGAACTTTCATATGAATTGGGATTAAAAATTTGGTACTGTTTAGTTTGGAAAAGGGATGATATTAAGAAGAGAGTGACAGAGTTATTAAAAATATGAAATGGTGTAGTGAAGGCCAGCCATATTTTCCTCTTAACACAAGCACAGGAGGAGTACTTGAAGTTTAAAGAAAGTATGTTCAAAAGAGAAGAAAGACTTTTTCTGCTGTATATAATCAACCCATAGAATTCTCTGAGGCTAATAATATAGTGAAATATGGGTGGGTGGGAGGAAGGCAAAGGATTATATGTTTACATTAATAAATCATTCAGTGCTGTTATACTGGCTGAGTTAATAGTTACAAAGGATAATAGTCTATTCTTCAGGTCAAACTGGTTGCTAGCAGGAGTCAGGAAGGAATGCCATTTGCCATTTCCCTATGCATCCCCTGTAGGTTTGCAGAATTGTTTGGTTATTTTATTGATGAGACAGGGAAGGAACTCACCTTCCCCCAAATCATTTTATATAGATCAGTGCTGGAGCCATGATAAGTCTAACCTCAAGAACAAATCTCATTCTAAAATGTATGGTCTAGTTCAACTGCAGATTACTGAGCTTGTTTCAGGAACTGGGGGAGATTTTCTGGCCTGTGTAGTGCAGACGGTCAGACTAATGATTATAATGATCCCTTCTGATCTTAAAATCTTTTAATGCTAGATGGATCAGTGGTCTTTGTCTGGGTTGCAGTTCCTGTGTTTCTACCCTATATCAGACTTACTGAAAATAAATAAAACAGTAGCAGTCTATACTAATATTTCCCTACAGCGTGTTTAGGTTAATGTCAGCCCTCCTGATCTAAAGAAAAATGTTTTTATATGTGCTGGTGTGAGGAATGTGGCTAAACGACACAAGTTTGAATCTAATCATGGGTTTATCCAGTTAATGCAGCTTGTTGGAATGTCTTTTAATGAACACTGTGTGCCAGCGCCCACACATCAAAAGAAAACACCATTAGCTTTGCAAGCCTTTATCACAACTAAGTCAGACTCAACAGGCTTCTCTGTACTAAACATATTAGGAGAGCAGCAGGTTTCTGCAGTACCCAGAGGCCTGCTGTTGATTGTGTGTATATAAAATTCTTCCCAGTATAAAATGGGGAATGATTATTATTTCCTGGGGTTTTTTTAAACCGGACGAGGACTCTAAGCAGAGAAGGAACAGGCTGCCCAATGGCCCCCCTTCACTCAATCAAATACTGAATCAAATACTCTGCCTCCTTGTTGCAACATGAATTAATCCTCACAGCAATCTGTGAAGCAGGGCAGTATTGCCATCTTGATAGGGAGACTGAGGCAGAGAGGTTAAGGGACTTGCCCAGGGCTACACGGGAGCTGATATCAGCACCAGGATTAGAACCAAATACTTTGCCTTAAGCACAAAACTCAAAATAAACATTGACAAAAGAGTTAAAAGGCTGGGCTGAGCTGATTGCAGTGCTGTTTTTGGTGGTTGATTTAATAGTACACTTCTACAGACTGATGCTGCTTTTTCATTCCTGCTGCTGCACAATGTGCACCATGATAAACTAGTAGAGATAGCAGCAGTATTAGGGATGGAGTGATTATGCATCCGGCTGCACATTTCCATGGACTTGCAGTTGTCTCTTGAGCTGCAAAGCAGACCATTTCTATGTAAATCACCATGGTGTTAACTATTATATAACACCGGTATTTTTTTGTGCTTTATTTATTTCTTTTCTTTAAAGTCAGTGGCTTAAATTATTTGTTTTTGGAGAAGAAATTCTGCCCCTTTTGCTCTGGAAGAGCATGCTGCTCTGCAGAGGAGTGGGATAACTCACTGACCCTTCTGGAAAGCTCATCAGCTCAGACTGGACTATTTTTATTCATCAGGATGGAAGGGGTGGTGTACAACCATTATTTTTTTTCCATTCTTACTAAAATCTTCTTCCCTGCTTTAGAATGGACTAACCCTCCTCTTCCCCCCGGGTGAAAGCTTGTCAGTCTCTTTAAAGTGAGAGTCTCTCAGAGAATAGCCAACCAATACCTTGTGTCGGAACAAAAGGGGAATGAGACTAGCCCCTTAGAGAGCTGCACGGCGAAGCACTTGCTGCACACCGTTCCTCTTGATGTCCTTGCCACTCATCATCTGTATCTTTAACCCTGGAGTGCTAGAGATCTACAACAAACCTATGGTGAAATTCTGTATACAGTTGCCACCTAGGGGGAAAACATGATTGGGTATGAGATGGGGAAAGGGAGGTGAAACTATTCCATCTCATTCTGGCTCCTTTAAGAGCAGTAAAGAGCTTGATCCATAGGCCCTGCAAAGCAGCAACAGTGGTATATTTTGGGGTGGGATCAGAGAGAGTGTGCCTTATGTTTGGGTATATACATCCCTGAGCTGGCATGCAAGCAGTTTAGTTTTGCCTAGGACAAGAATAATCTGTCCAAGTGGAGCAGGTTGTGTGTGCAGCTGTTGTTATCCGCACAAGTCCTATTTACATTATTACCATTTCTGTAGTGTGAATGCTAAACTCAGCCCTTGGGGAAGCTGCCCAAATTCCGCTAACATCAGTGGAGGTATGCCCACTGACATATAGGTTGAATTTGGCCTTTAATAGTGTTCATTTTGCTTCTATTGACACAGACTAGCACTTGACCTATGATAAATAGTGAGGGCATTTTTATGAGTTGGCTTTTATGGTACATGGCTGTGTAAATATTAATATTATAAGAGGCAATAATGAAGAGTTTAAACTCAGTTTTACACTGACAAAAGCAAAGCATTCAGGCTCAATCCTGTGAGGTCAGCATTTGAGGTCAGCATCTTATGGGGTTGGGCCCTTTAAGAATATAGAATCATAGAATCTTAGGGCTGGAAGGGACCTCATGACGTCATCTAGTCCAACCCACAGCTAAAATATAATATATATATATATATATATATATATATATATATATATATATATATA